>PVIC010007329.1:0-51298 GCA_004025085.1 Thryonomys swinderianus | reverse complement strand
TGAAAAATAATTAATAGAAAGTGGGAAGCTACTGTAATTTCTGTATTTCTCATGAATAATAAGCCTTGGTGCAGTATATTAGGAGTACATTGCCGATGAAACCAAATTCTGAAGTAATATCACACAACACATCGAAGTTATTTATTCAGTTACCATGATAAAGACTGAGCATATGAGTTCTCCTGAAAGATACTGTTTGCCCAGTCACAGGATGGCAGAGAATAAAGGGCAACTTTGAGTGACATTTATATCAACTTCGGAACTGTCAGCCTCTATTACGTCCTTTGGGGCCTTGCACTTCTTGGCTTACAGACACATCTGTGCTGCCTTGAATGGGGAATGTTTAGAGTTCCAGTGGGTCTCTTGCTTTAAAAAATGCCTTGAGTGCTCATCTTCTAGCAAGCTCAGGTAACTCTGTCTAAAGCGAAGACACGTGACATTTCACCCCAGCAGCAGCCACAGCCCCGCCCCCTCCCCCTCCCCCACACCACCCGGCCCCTTGTGCACACTTACACTCTTTCCTCTGTGCTTCTCAGCCTCTCCCAGGCTGAGGCTGGGAGCACGTTGCCTTCTCTGTTTTTCCCGCAGAGCCAAGCTAAGCAGCTCCTTCGAATGTCGCAAAGCATTCATTCCCCAAGACTTTTTGCAGGAGCTGTTGATTATACCAAAAGGAAACCCTAGGGCTGTCCCAGAAGCCACAGGGTGTGCGGGTCGTGAACAGGTACAGCCTTTGGCGGGGGCGGGGAGCGCCTGGAATATGCACAAGTGCACAGTGGATATTCAGGAAAGTCCGTACCAGGCAGTCAGGCTCTTTAGACTTACTTGGGAGACAAGATCCCGACTCCAATTCTCATTGTCCCTTTGAACCTCAGTGGCATCTAGTTTATTACACACAGGAGAGTTTCCCTTTTTTGTTGTTACGACGCGTCACGACCCAGTCAGATATTAAAGACCGAAACATTGTTATAGAGTTGTTAGCGTTACCTGCTTATATTGAGGTAGCTTTAAAAAACAAAAAACTTTTAAAATACACGCCTATTTTATGCAAAGCAGTGGTTCACAAGTATTTTAGTGTGTGTCCGAGTGCAACACAGATTTCTGGGGCAAAACCAGCGTGAGAGTTTGCCGTTTCGCGAGCTTCTCCGTGGTGCTGAGGGCTGGGCAACAGGGCACAAGGTGGTAGCCACCCGTCCACACCCAGATACGTGCGTAAAAGGGGACCCGGCTTCTATCTGAACTGCTAAACCGAATGTTTCAACTTGAGCTAGACTGCTCAATTGGAATAATTTTTCCTGTGTAGTTTTTTTAACTGCTACAGTAAATTCCTCAAAGTTATGTACTGAATCATTCATGAATTTAGCCTATTTTACTTCCTCCCAAGATTCTATGAATCAGTACAGATTTGAATTAAGGATCATTAATTTATTATGCATCTCATAAAACACCAGCTTGCCAATTTGAATTATCTCATGGATTTTCAAGTAACTATTCTTTTTCTCTGTAACAAACCAAAAATGAACTAGGAAATTTGGACAGTAGTTTTTCCTAGGCAGTTTGGGCAAGTATACCTAGTCACAGTATCAAACCTAATAATAAACCTCTTTGAACTATAAACTTGATATAGATGTCATTTTATACAGTGATTAATTGCAGTGTTTTGAGATGAACATGTAAGTAGAAAATTTTTCTTAACATGTTTCCATATCACCTCATTATCCGATTTGACAAATTTTCTTCTTTCAAATATTTGTTCTTCTGTTGGTATTTTATATTCCTAATTTATGAAATAATATATGAGGAAACCATTTTTATTCTACAATAATGTGCATGTAAAATTGGATGGTTTGTATAAATGTGTCACAGTATTCTAATTTTAGCATTCAGAAAAAATACAGTAACTTTCTCTTTTAGTGTTAGAAAAGTGATATAATATCTGATACTTATATGGCACAATAGAAATTTTAATTATATGGTATCTATAAATTTTATGTAGGAAATAATGGTTGATAAACACATGAAATTGTTTATTCAAACATAGAGCAATGAAAAATTTTCAAATATGCTGAACAGATTCCATACAAATCTTCATGCCACATGTATTATACACTAAGGAAAATCTAGAAAACAAATCTAGATTTTAAAAATGTGTAAAGTGTCTAGAACAGTGTCACATATAAATAAGTAGTACATATCAGGACAATGTTAATGCTATTTGTTTTCATTTTTAAATGAAATTCAAAAATGTTTTTCGAGAAATCTATGTGAAGTGGTTATTTTATAAGAAGGAAAATTTTCTCGTTTTTATGTTTAACTCAAACAGTAGGTCTGATAACACATATGCATTTTAACCTCATAACCATTTTACATCCTCCATCAGCAAAGCTCCAAGTACCTGCTTAAGCAGTAGGGTAAAAATACTTGAGACTCAATCCCTGTTCCTTAGAGGTTTTAAAAATGAATATTATAAAAGAATAATAAAAAATATTTCTTGCAGGTTACATTGATCGTGTGCTCTCTGGACAGCTGAGGGGATATAGACTTGGTCTTTTATAACAAAGGGTTGTGATATGTAGTTGAAAGTGACATTACGTTGACAGCTCACCAAACATCATAACGTTCAGCTGAAATGTTAAGATCATGGACTGGTAGAATCATTCAGTGGGAAATGACAAGCTGCTTACCTGTGGTTTTCTAGACATGTAAAATCAGCCTTTCCTTATCACAGCTCATGTTCTGATGGTCATTGCAGGACGAGGTGGCACAACCCCTGAACCTATCAGCTAAACCCAAGACCTCTGACGGGAAATCGCCCACATCGCCCACCTCTCCCCATATGCCAGCTCTGAGGATAAACAGTGGGGCGGGCCCCCTCAAAGCCTCCGTCCCAGCAACGTTAGCTAGTCCTTCGGCCAGAGTTAGCACAATAGGTAAGTTCTGCTTCTTTTGGTCTCTATGATTTTCTATTCTACGGCGATTGAGTGGAATCTTCTTGGTGGTGTGTAACAGATAACCCTGTGTGTGGCTTCAGCTCAGTAGTGGTGTTTCAAGGTGAGATTTTTTTCCAGTACGGAGGCTCCAACTCAGGACCTTGCCCTTGTGAGGCCGGCGCTGTGCTACTGAGATACAGCCCGGCCCCAGAGTTTCAATTTGAACAACTGTATTAGTCTGTTCTAAACACGCAAGTGAAACTTCTTAGTGAAGTTCAGGTTATAATGTCCCCTAAGAATCCACAGGCATGAATTAAAATTATATATCAGCTACTTGTCCATAAGTTTATTTTAAAAAGAAGTCAAAATGGCTAACCATAGTGAGCTGCAGTTCCAGTATATGAGTAGCTAAATTGCTTTTCTCCATCACTGAAATTTACTTCTATTTTTGTGATGTGTACAGTACTTATTAGATAGAGTATTTCATAAAGAGTATTTTAGATGAAGAACAAAGGTAAGAGCAAAGTCACGTTGGCCTAAGAACAAAAAGTTTTCCACAAAGTGAGGGTTATAGTTAATGGTGGCACCTTCTTCAGGAAAGTCACAGAGCGTAAAAAATGCTTTAGATTAAGCTGGAGCTCATGGAGAGACTGATTCTGAGAAAGAAATTTCAGTAAAATGGTTCCAGTAGATTTCTAGATGCAAAGATTTGAAGAGCATGAGCAAAGATAGCACAGTTGATATGGAGTATCTTTCTAAACTTGGTGGTGAAAGATGATTGTAATTGGAAAAGACCGAGCAGACAGTTTCAAGAATATTCATACATTCTTCTCGGAAAAAGAAGGCGGGGAAAGCTGGGAAGACCTATTGATGTGCAGGAGGAGTACAGGGCGATGATACAAAAGATGAAATGGTAAGAAAGGATGGGGCTTGGGAAGGAGAAAACCTCCATGACTTGTCAGAGGTTGAAGAGCGGATGGCCAGAGTTCAGAGAAATGGGCGGCCAGACTGGAAGAAGACTGAAGGGGTGTATTTCAAATGCTTTCATCCCACAAGCTAGAATCCAAGATTATCTCTTAAGGGCAATTCAGTCTGGAGCAGCCTGAGAGCCAACAAAACAGAAACAGTGAGAACTGGAGTTGTGAAAAGTTTGAAATACATTTAGAATTCACATGCGCTCTTTCACCATTGTGGGCCGAAGCTCGGTTGCTTTGTTCGGTGTCCTAAATATCGGTCCAGTTAGATTTACATGTATGTACTGTGTAAGAGAAAAAATACTTTAACAAGAATTATTCACTTCCATAATATACATGAAGGCTCATAAATATCATAGTGCTGATATGAGTTATTTTTATAATGTCCTTGGAACTAAAATATTTAACTAATAGAATAAAATATATGAGTTTTATCATCTATGTACTTTTTACTTCAGCACTGTCAAGGATTAAGTTTGACAAAGTATTTTACAAAAGCAAGGATGTATTCAACATTTATCGTAAGACTTTCTGTATTACTAAAATAGCTCTTGTTGCTTTTTCCTGAAAAGTCTCTTCAGCACATACATATCTCTCATATTTTCCAAGAGTTGGAGGCCACTACAATTTACTCTTCACTATTCAACACATGCAGATGTTGAAAGCTGAAAATGTAATGAGTAATAATGTAGTTGGATAAAAGCAGTGAGGATTAATGGTGTTGTAAAGGTCACTCTGAAAGAAGAATTGATGCGTTATGCCATTAATAAACTTTGGAAAACTGGGGACCAGAAGATAACTGAAGCTATTATTAATGGCGTGGGACTCTTTGCTGTATGTCTATTAACTACAAATGGAGAAAGTGACTCTTGGAGATCGGTGGTCAGCCTTACAGTGGGTCCTGTAAGAGTGGTTTTGGTTGGGACGTGAATGACACGGAGGGCCAGAGAAAGGGGGTCTTCAGAGGCATGAGCAGTTCAGAAGAATAATGGCTTTCACCCAGGGGTCATTTTTCCTTTGTAGGCCCTTTTCACCAATGTTGCATGTATGTATAACACTTTTAACTTCTTTTCAACACATTTTAAATTATTTTCTTGCAGTTACTTGAAAATCATACATCCTTAACTAGATAGAGCAGATAGCATATCGTCAAATTAAAAGTTGTCATTTTACAAATAAAGAATAGAGGGCTATTAAGGTTAAGTGGACACTCAGGCATTAAAAATAAAGTCCTCTCAGAGTACAGACCATCCTGTGACGCTATGTTTAAATTTTTGTTGTTTTAGCACATGACCAAACCCAGGGCCTTATACATGCCAAGCACATAGTCTACCATGTTGCTACTCTCCTAGCTGCTGAGATAATTTTAAGGAAATCCCTACACACATGTCCTTATAAGTGGTCTACAGTCACAGCTAGTGGAGATTGCTGTTTACTTCCCTAGCCTGCCTTTCTAGTTGTTGCCTGTTGGTGGTCACTCTGCACTGAATGGTATTCTCAGTCATTTAGCCTTTCTCCTGTCCATTCGTAGGAGAATTATGCCGGACATTGTGCAAAGACAGGAGAACAAGCCGGTCTGGGCAGAGGCTGCAGGTACCCAAAGTCTGCCTGCTCAACATACTGGAATGTGTAATCTTGCCGTTCAATCCTCAGAGGCCCATAAGAAGCCTGCCTATGCAAATACATCAGAGCCATACTAACTGAAATGAAGGGAAAGAACCTGAGAGATTATTTCTATAACTTCCTGTTTTAAAATATAATGACATGAAATATTTCACGTTACCATGAAATAGTAGCAGATGGTACATCAGAAATGACATGCCAGGGGCCAGAGATTTACCTCAGTGGTTCCAGTGCCTGCCTCACAAGCACAAGGTCCTGAGTTTGATCCCCGCTAACCACATACAATTCTGGGCATGGTGACTCATGCCCACCAGCAGTCAATACCACATACCACAGTGCCAGGCATGGTAGCTCATGCCTGTAATCCCAGCACTCGGGAGGCAGAGACAGGAAGATTGCTGAGTTTGAGACTTGCCTGGGATACATAGTGAGCTCAGGACCAGCCTGAACTACAAAGTGAGACCCTGTCTCAAAAAAAAAAAAAAATGACATGCCAACAGCACACGTCAGAAATGACATGTCAGAAATGTCATGATTCTCGTGTATCTCATGTATTCACAAATGACATGTGAATAACATGCATATTGCACGTGTCAGGAAAGGCATGTGTTCCACACGTGGGAAATGGCATGCCAATAACATGCGGAGGGCACGTGTCAAATGACACGTGTCAGAAATGGCATGCCAATAACATGTGAATGGCATGTGTGTCAGAAATGTCAGAAATGGCATTGTGTCAAATGACATGACATGCAAGTGGCACATGTGTCAGAAAAGGCATGTGTTCCATGCATGTGGAAAATGACATGCTAATAACATGTAGAGGGCACACATGTTGGAAATGATATGCCAACATACAAATGGCACATGTGGCAGAAATGGCATGTGTCAGCCTATCTGATACACATGTCAGAAATAACAGCATAAATATGCAAAAGAAATGTTGGAAATTACATGCAAATGGCATGTATCAGAAACTGCATTTGTTATAGATGACATACCAATAACGTGTGAAGGGCACACGTGTCAGAAATGACACATTGGAAGTGTATTTGATTATCTTGTGTCAGGAATAACATGCGAATAACATGCAGAGGGCACTGTGTCAGAATGACATGCACATATGTCAAATAGTATATGACTGACATGCCAAAAGTAGCATTCCAATTTCATGTTTTGGCACATATGTCAGCACTGATATAGTTTCAACATGCTAACGTGAGGAATACATGTCAAATGACATGTAGCCTGGCATGCCAGGATTTGAGAAACTGTCGGGAGGGCCCATGGGAAAGATGAGCAGAGTGGATAATGTGAAGAAAATTTTAGACCATGTTCAAATGTATGGAATACCACACTCATGTCTTTAGTGGGACACTCAAAATTTTAAAAAGTCACACAAGGCAAAAATCTTAACATTTCCTACCTTTACTTGAGCATGGATTTTTTTTTAGTTTAATTTATTGGTACATTAAATATACACATCACAAATACACTCCACATTGAGAATTTATACCAGTATATGACATACACTTAATTCTCATTTTTCCCCTTCCCCTACCCACACTACCACACCTCACCCCTATATACAAAAGCTGTTTCCTTTTTTGCCATCAATTTTTTCTTTCCCCTTATTATTTACTCCTTAATCTCATTTCCCTTTGAATATTTACTGTTTCACAATATCAATCTTGCATTCTAGAACACATTTACAACTTTAGTTCCTCATACCAGAGAAAAGACATTTACACATCTGTGACTTATTTCACTTATGAGTATGTCCTGAAGGTATGTCCATTTGAGTATAAATGATTGAATCTCATCATTCTTTATGGCAGAGTAATACTCCATTTTATACCCAAAAAATCTTTATCCAGTCTAGAGTTGATGGGCACTTGAGTTATTTCCAAGATTTAGCTGTCACAAACTGAGCTGCTATAAACATGGGTGCATATGTGTCACTGTGATATGAATCTTGTCATTCTTTTGTGTATATCCCCAGCAGGGGAATAACAGGGTCAAATGGGACCTCTATTCCTAGTTGTCTGAGGAATCTCCACACAGGTCTCCACGATGGTTGTACCAGTCTACATTACCACCAATAGTGGAGAAGTGTTCCTTTTTCTCCACAAACTAGCCAGCATTTGTTCCTGGGTAATTTTGAGATAGCTGTTCTTTGTAGAGTGAGATGAAATCTCATTGTTGAGATTTCAGTGGAGGAAAGGTAGTCTCTTTAACAAATGGCACTCGAAAAACTGGGCCTCAACCTGCCAAAGACTGAAGCTAGATCTATCTCTTTCACCACGTAGTAAATTAAAACCAAAGTGGATTAGAGACCTAAATATTAAAACAGAAACTCTAAACCTGCTGCAAAACAGGTTAGGCAGTACTCTTGGAGACATTCGCTTAGGAAAAGACTTTATGAAAAAAACCTCTATAGTGTGAGAACTAGTAGAATGAATCAACAAATGGGACTCATCCCCTCTGCACAGCAAGAGAAGCCACCAGCAGAGCGAAAAGGCAACCAACGATATGGGAACTACTTTACCAGTAGTTCCTCAAACACAGGGCTACTGTCTAGAATTTATACAGAGCTTTAAAAAAATCAGCCCCCTCCCCAAAATTTAAAGACCCAATTCAAAAATTGGCATCTGAAATGAACGCTTTTCAGAGGAAGACTTAAAAACAGCTAAGAAGTATATGAAGAAATGCTCAACATCACTGACCATTCAAGAGATGCAGATGAAAACAACACTGAGATTTCATCTCACTCCACAAAGAACAGCTGCCACCTTGAGGATGGATCTTTTGACAAAGATCATCCTTTATGAAATACCCCTGTAAGTAGTAGAGTACAAAGGCTTTAACCAAACCCACCACCCACAGTTTAAAGGAGGACAAGTTTACTTTGTCTAAAGTTTCCCCTTTCTCTGTGGGTCAGATCTCTCATTTGTCTTACAAAGAAACCAGTCACTGGGTTAGGACTTCCCTAAATCCTGGACTGTATCAACTCAGTTGTCTTAGCCATATCTTTACAGACCTTATTTCCAAATACAACCACACTTACAGATATTGGGGTTTTAGACTTGTACAAATCTTTTGGGGGGACAAAATTCAAGACATTACAGATAATTTAGGTGTGTTTTTTTTGTACCTGAGGAATACATTGTTACTAATTTTTTCCCTTAGAGGTTATCTTCCTAAAAGTGCTTTCCTATTTGTTCCTTCTTTTCTTTCCCTGAAAATGTGGTGGTGGATCCTTTTCCTTAAATTAAAAAAAAAAAAAAAGAAAAGAAAAGAAATAGAGACTTTTACAATAGTGGCTAAGAAAAACCATCAAGGCACACAAAAGCAAAGTTTGAATTTAACAGTTACAGAACCAGAGAAGAGAAGGGGCACCATTTGCTGCCTCCACAGATACGAAGTTCTCTGTTCTCTCATATGTGTTATTTCACTTCATTCTTCCATTAACATTACATTTACTTCACAGATGAAGGAAATGGAAACAGACTAAGTGCTCATAATCTGTCAGATACCACAGTTTCTAAGGAGTAGAAATGCAGATCCATCGGAATCCAGCCCCCAAGGCCTTTTTACATCACCATGGCCCCCGTGAATAAAGTGGTAGCGAATTGCTTCCGTGGATCATGTACTCTGTCAAGAGACTCCATCGAGCGAGCATTATGCCTATGTAACATATGCGAGCATGGAGATCTTGAAAAATAAAACAACATGTATGTGAGTAGCAAAGCCAATTCAGGCACAACTTTGAAGCACACACTTTCTCTGATTGTAAATTTGGACCAGACTCTAAGGAGCAGATCAAGAAAATACACCAGGCAAGAATATAAAGATGGAAGGAAGTAAGAGGGGAAAATAGACCTGTGTGGTGAGGAGGAGCAAAGAGGGAAGAAATTCCTATAGTGACAGTTAAATAATTTTCCACTCTGCAAGGATAGAAAATGCCCTAGGATTTGGCAGCAGAAACACTGCAGGGGACGGACCGCAGTGAGGAGAGTTTGGGAGAGTGTGAGCTACAGCGTCTCTGAGAAGCTCGACTCGGAAGGCAAAGGGAGAGACAGGACTGGAGAGAGAAGTGGCCACACCAAGTCAAAGGAGGAACTTTACACATGATCAGAGAGCAGAGTAGCTCCGGTACTTCCACGCTGTGGAGCGGGCCCGGTAGAGATCAGGTGGGCGTCGTAAATGAGAACCAGAAAGGGAAAGGAAGAGAAATCGAGGCCATGAATAGGGGATTTTCTTCGAAAGTAGGGGACACCATTTTCTTCACAACAGCGGGGGGAGGTGGGTACAGAGAGAGATGTGTCTAGCAGAGTGCAAGTTCGGCGTGAAGGCCAGAGGGCGCATGTTCAGCCTCCGCTGGCTCAGAGAGAGTGAACGGGGCTGCAGGTTTGTCGACTGTGAAGAGAACAAAATGTCAAGAACCGTCTCTGAAGATCGAACAAAGCTATGAAGACCCAATTCTGTAATATAGAAATGGCTTTGATTTAACCCACACACACAAATGACAGCATGTCACATAACATTATAACTGCAACTCAAAAGGTCTCCAAAAACATTTATTTTCAAGCAAAGACCCTTAACCACCTGCAATCATTGTATGTTTGTCAGCTAACCCAGCTTCATTGTAATTTGTATTACTCTTGCGTCTGTATTAATCATTTTCCAGCACAATGCTATTATCACAATCCATAAGAAGCATAAAGAATGCATAGTTTTATTCAATATATTTGTGGTGTGGAGAAGCCAAATAGACTACACAATTCATGAAACTAGGTAAAGTATAAACCGAAATGAGAGAATAGGAAAATCAGGGGTAATTCTCTTAAGATCTTACTAACTGACCATACCAAGACCATTGTGACATGCGAGTGCATTTCTCTGAGAATAATGAAAGAACAGAACAGGTTCTGGAATAATGTACAAACAAGACTGCTCAGGAGGACCAAATCCAGATGCTGAGGATGATAGCAGGATAACTACCCTTTACAGTCAATATGAGCCCTAAAGTTCAGTGCTTGGTTTGTTTTGCAGTTCAGACTGTATTTCTAAAGAGCAAAAGTGTTCAGGTCTGTGACTAAATTTCACTGCTCATCTCTGAAAGGGTAATAAACAATATTTCCTAAGGCTCCCCTTTCATTGTCTACCATAGGACCTAATCTTCATCCTCAAGAAGATGAGAGAAGCAGGTGTAGTCTATGCACAGTTAGGAGGAAAAGTATAGACCACTCGGGAAACCTTCTAAAGTAAAGCACTGCATTAATCAGACATCATTTTCTTTAAGAGAGATGTCTAAGCGGCAAGAAAATATTTTATGTTTTTTGGCAATCAGCGGGCCGGACAGGAGAGTCTAGCAGTCCAACCAGGATGTGTAATCTGACATGATTAGACAAGACTCCTTAGTACCAGCACATTCATAATTGAGACAAAGAAAGAGTATTAATAACACTTTCCTAACACGGCAGTTAGCCATTTTATATTTCCTTTCTTTAATCTTAGTGTTTTTCAACAAATCATAGGATTTAATAGCGTGTTTTGGCAGATTAGAGGATTTATGGCCCAGATGTTTTTTGTTCTAAAAATGGATTAGGGCGTAAAGTTTGCTGGAATCCATGGAACATGTTGAGGCAAGCCGGTCATTTCATGTGTGATTAGTGCCTGCCTTCTGTCTCACAGCCCCTCCATCTGTCACCGTTCACCAATGGATCTGGTTAGATTTAGCCCTCATGTCACACACAAGTCCCTTTTCTGGGCAATTTCCTATTACAGATTCATTTTATGCCATTTTATGCCCCAGTTAAAAGATAGGAGAGAGAAAGAGGAGGCATTAGCTTTCCTTTAACTATTTTTAAGACCATCGTTCCCCATCGGTAAGTTACGCTGGCATCAAGCAGCTCATCAATGTGCAGCAGATAAATGACCAGTATTAAAACAAAGTTAAAATTAGTTTAGCCTCTGATCCCCGTGATTCTTTAAAAGAAATATTTTGGTGGTGTTTCTCACTAGCCCTGGACTGTGTGACTGCAGACAAAAGCCAGCCATTTATTTCACCATCTTACTAAGAGTGCAAATCGAGTGTGACCATAGTGAACAGAAGCCACACTTTCTTCTCAATTACAGGTGTGTGGTTACATCCTGTGCTTGAAAATCAGACTCTTAACTATTACAAGTTTGAATCTGTAGCAAAGCACAGCCACCTGCAGTTTATTTCACCATAAATAGATTTAATAGCAAATGTTCTTCTTTCCGTCATTTAATGATTTGTTCCTCTGCATGGAAGAAACATAACTGTGCTCTCCACAGCCTCCTCGAACCCCCCTCATCGTATGAGAAACTCAACAGTCCTAGTGACAATTGACAAGTACTGTATCTTTTGATGACATTCAAATGTTCCTTGCGTTGAGAAACCTGAGTTTTATTTCGTACTCCAGGATATTTAAGTAGTAACGAAAAACTATTTAAAATGATGTTTTAAACTTTTTCCAAATACTCGGAAGGAGCCACCTTTCACGCAAACGTGATGTTTTTCTTCCAGACGTTTGGCCACAAGTTCAGGTCTGACTCTCCGAATCACTCCTCGGTGACTCGTTCATTCATTCATTGTAGACAGAGTGCGCGAAGAAATTCTTGTATGCCAGGAACCAGCCGTCGTTGCCCAACACGGGCGAGACTGTTGTGGTTAAAGTCAAGTCTTGCTCTGTATTTGTAAATATCGTGTCTCCTCTTCAGGGTATTTGAATGATCATGATGCTGTCAGCAAGGCCATCCAGGAAGCGCGACAGATGAAGGAACAGCTTCGGCGGGAACAACAGGTGCTTGACGGGAAGGTCGCTGTTGTGAATAGTCTGGGTCTCAGTAACTGCCGGACGGAAAAGGTTAGTGCGTGACATCACTTCCTCTCCAGGAAGAGCTTGTTCACATGCCTGGCAGTTTCCTCTCTGTCCCCACAGCTCACTGTCCTCTGAGCGACACTTCTCCCTCTTTCATTTCCCCCTGTCAGGGCAGAAGTCCCCAGGCCCATGCTAATCAGAGCCATCTGGAAGAGGGAAGCATTTATAATTCTCTTTATCCATCTCCAATCCTTGTTGTCGATGAACGTCCCCTCTGTGCTGCCAGTCTGTATGAAAATGAAGTGGCCTTCGAAATATCTGAGTCTGAGGGAAAGTTCTGCTTCGCGGAGGTGCTTAACTTGTATTTGGGGATGAGCGGGATTTGAAAATACTGAATCTTCTTTCATTGCCATAAGCTTGGGTGATACCCATGCTCACATTCTAAGTGTGTAGGGCCTGTGCTGCTGATAATGCTTCCAGTCCAGAGCACTGTGGAGTGTTAAGTGGCAGTGAAATTGGAAAATGTGACTTGATCAGAAGAGGGTGCTTTTTAACACCTTGTTATTAGTCACAATACCTAAGTCTAGTGAAATTTCTGAATTTGAGATATGATTGCAGGCTAGTTCAGGTACGTATTATGTTTTGCTCAGAAAATATGTGTTCATAGATGCTCATAGGGATATACTCCTTTTGGTAGTATTTGCTGTGTTTGGAATGGTTATGTTCAAGTGTCACCCAATCTCTGTGCACAACCCTGTAGATGTAGCAGATGAGAGGAAATTGATAGGCTACTTAGCGATGACTTCAGAGTTATCATAATTACAAGCACATGAACCAAGCAAAACTGTCCAGCATGAGCAGATTGGTGGTTTGGCCAGCTCCCTGTTTCCACGTGAAATTCAGTGTCTAATCACTGAGAAGCTCAGAAGCTGTATGGCACAGGTGAAATGGAGGGGCAACCCTGCCACAGCTGCTTCTCTCTTCTGGTCCTTTAAGGCGTAAAAATCTAGGATGGAGAAACAATTCAATTGTGCTGTGTCTCCAGGGAGCAGAACATGGGTCAGGACCCATCCCTTGGCATCTTATTACACAAGAAGGCTGACACTGTTGGAGTGAGAAGGCCACCACATTTTTATAGCTGAGCAGCAGAAGGGAAGAGGAAAAGCAAAGTGACAGCTCTAAGGAGGAATGATAGCAAGCATAAAGGAATTTATATTCAAATATTTAAACATTCTTGAAAGGATGCTCGAGCAGAAATTCCTTTTCTCTGCTCCCCATGTAGAAATGACTTTAACACTCAGCCAGATGCTAATGCAAAGTGACTCAAGCTATTCCTCGCAAGCATAGCTAAATTGCCGTTATTTGTTAAGCGCATTGAATTCAGCTGTGGATACAGCAGTTGGTTGCATTCAGCAAGCATCTGTACCCTTTTTTTTTTTTAATCCTCCAAAGCAGAGACAACTCTACCTATCTCTCCCCCCCCCCTCCCCTGTGCTGGCTGGGAATTGTCAAGTGACAACCGACCAAATCCTTTTGGACAGGAAGCCTTCATCCCGAGTTCTATATACTTGCAAAACAGGCCTTGTGGTTGGATCGGGGAACCCATTAAAAGCACTTTGATGGTATGGAAATTCATCTTCATGAAGCTCCTGGGCCCCCAAGCAGCATGCTGTTTAGCTGTGGTTACCGATCAGTCATTCACGTTGGAGGGCAATAATTGTGCTGACGGCTTGTAAGGCAATGGAAGTACATAAAATAATCCTGGGCCCTCCACCACGGCACAGAGTTAATCTTCCCTAATACAGATCAGCTGTTGTTCTAACACATGACTTTATACTGGGTCCAGTGGCTCTGCGCAGCTTTTTGATTAAGTAACAGGAGTGGAGCCATCTGTGTTCACTTTACTCTGTAGTTGTCCATTGTTGGACACCTTATTTCCGCTTCCTGTCTCACCTCCGCAACCATACTTTATTTCTCGGACTGACACCTCATATTTGGACTGTAGGAGTGAAAGTTGCCTTTGTTGAAAGCTACCACTTTGGTAGAGTCTTAACAACTTTTTTAAAATCTATTTTTCTAGTAATACCTGCCAATAGCTGTTGGTCAGATAAGATGTCTCTATTCTCAAGGTTTTTATTCCTGAATCTCTTTACTTACTAGAATCCTCTAGTGGAGACTTTTGTCTCCCTATAAACCTTAATGCATGAACTTTTCTTCACATAGCAAAAAGCCAACATGATTGTCCCAACTAGGTCTTAATTCTGAAAAGCTGTAACTGGACAGGACAAACAATTAGAGGTGTGAAGATAGGGACAAATGTTTTCCCAGTCATATGTACCAAAACATCACGAAAGTCATTTTTACTGAAACACATTTTAATTGAAGACTTCTTACAGATTTTTCACTTCTTTACTTTTCTTGGACGTGTTTCAGCATACCCAAGAACTATGTGTCAGGTTTCTTGGAAACTCTGGGACACAGTGTTATTTATAATTGTCATCGCTGGTTAATTATAGACTGATTGTATATTCAAGTGATTCTATGTCTTATCACACAGCTCTGTTGCCGACAACCAGATAACACTAATCACAGTATAACTGAGGGGAAAGTAATCTTCGCAGGTAGGAAGAAACAAAAAGAACCATCTCAAATATTTATTTTTAAAAAATATTCACTTTGCTTCATTAACATCCACAAGATGCAATTTTTTTTTTTTCTTGCAGTACTGGGAATCAAACTCAGGTCTTTGTCCTTCCAAAGGAGGCATGGTACCACATCAGCTAAATCTCTAGCCCTTGATAAGACACAATTGGTTCTTGGCCCAAGCCTGTTTGTCTTGTCCTGCTCCCAGTGGGCAGTGTTAACAGTGCATGCAACTGAAAAGTGAAACAGACTAGAAGTTTCTCTCCTTATTTCCCTCAGTCCCAAATTGTCTCTAGGAAGCCTGTTTGTGTCCTGCAGAACCTATTAGAAATACATTGCTCACCATTCATTAGGAAATATCGGTAGCTGGAGCAAGTGCTGCTTACTTTTTATCATACAGTGAAGTTACAGAGTAATAGGTTGGTGCATTATTTCATCAACTTAGTAAGGCTTAAAATCTCTGTGATTCTTGATTTCCCTTTGGGTCCCAAAATGGCTGCTGTTCCATGACGGTCCTGTCCACCGGAAGGTGTGCAATCTGCAGGAGGGAAGTGTTCTCTGCGCTGCATTCAGTTTTCATCACATGGGGAATGTGTCAGCCTCACAAGGCTCGTTGGCTGGAACTGGGTCAACGCCCATCTCTAACAGGCCGCTTTAAAACGATCGTGAATTGTGTTCTGCAACTCAGAGATCTTCCCTGAGATCGATGCGTGTCTTGGGATCAGAGGGGCTGTCCACAGGGAAGAAAAGGCACAGGGTGGCTCAGGGGTAAGACAAGGTAATTGTCAGCCACAGCTATGTTATAAAAAAGATACCAAAGCTCTCATATACTGCCTTCACAAAACTGGCAGTAGTTTCTTTCATAATCTGTGTCATCTGTCTTACTTCTACTCTGTCTCCTTTACATGTTCAGGGCTTTATGTTTTGTCTGTGGTTCATAAAGGAACAAATGACACGTGAACATGTGCACAGGGAAACACTGCTTGCTATCAGGTTAAATGTAAGAAAGTGCATTCACACACGTGTTTCATACATGTTAAGACCAACTTCTGTGTTGTCTCTCTCTAAAACATGTCACTCACAAAAAAGCATGCAAATGTGTGCATATATTTTTAAGTTGGAGATTAAATACATTCTCAAACATCAGCTGTCTACAGTGTACCTCGAATGTAGATATGCTGCGGGCTGTGAACTCATCTGTAACTGTACACAGTTGCTGAGAAAACTTCTTTTGCTTTTGTAGTTCAAGGAAAAGTCATTGCAAATTTCTATAGAATGAAGTGAAACTATGGTGAATAACACATATATTTTAAAAAATAATTTTCTCAGTAGTGACACCAATTCCTCTCTCTTTGGTTCTTTGGCAGTCATACTCCTGAGATGCCCAGTCATACATTATGCAGGGTAATTTGTAAACAAAGGTTAATTTTATTCTCCTGGCTCTTGGAATCTCTTTCATTACAACCTCCTCTTTTCCGCCTTTGTCAACCTTTTCTTTCCCTTTAACAGAGCGCCAGACATGAAATGACAGTGACCAATGTTGACTTAATGTGGATGTTTAATAATGAAAAAAAGTGTGTCATTCTGAGCATTAGTTACAAATGGCAGTAAGTGTATCGGATGGCAGCCCAGTAATAATTTTACATCCATCATTCTTTCTCGGTGCTTCCCTGGCCCTCTGATGGATGGGGCCAGCAGTGTTAACTCTTCAGAAGCTGACACAGGGGCCTCCGCTTCCACGCTCTCCAACACGTGCTCCTCCCTCAGATAAGAGCACCTGTTAGAAATGGTGAATTGCAGGCTTTGCTCTGAAAAAAACGGAGCGTGGAGGAATTCAGCCTGTCTCTGCAGTGGAAGAGGCTCCAGTTAATGATTTCTAGATAGCTTTTAGCAATTATCACTCTACCTCAAATGAATTAGAGAAGTTCAATTAGATCTAAATACTTCAGGGGTTACAAAGGATGTAAACCATTTTGAAGGAGAATGCACTGTGAGGTAAAGCAAGTTTTACCGGGAAGGTGTATGTGTATTGAAAAAGAATTGTTCTCAATCTTTTAAATACACTGGTTAAAATTTGCATAGGAATGAATTAAAATAACACAAGTTATTTTTTTATGCATGTGGGCATATAATTTGTAATCACTACACTCACATACCATTATTTGTTTGGTGATTTTTCTTTTTTGAGACAGGGTCTCACTTTGTAGTTCAGGCTGGCCCTGAGCTCACTGTGTAGTCCAGGCAAGCCTGGAACTCAGCAATCCTCCTGCCTCTGCCTCGCGAGTGCTGGGATGACAGGCGTGAGCCACCACGCCCTGCACTGTGGTATGTGGTATTGATTGCTGGTGGGTGTGAGTCTCCATGCCCAGCATTATATGTGGTTACCGGCGATTGAACTCAGGACTTGCACTTGCGAAGCAGGCACCGGAACCACTGAGCTAACCCTCCGGCCCCTGTTTGGTGATTTTTAACCAAAAGATACACGATGTCTCAAGTTGAACATTTGCTGTTTCATTATTGGAGTCTCCTGAATCTGAAAATGTATATAAAATGGACGGAGCATTGCCTTCTGGGTAATTGATTATTAGAAAATCTAGACCACCTTTTTATGTGCAGTGTGGCATTTGAGCCTTAGGTTTTCTTTCCTTTTTGTTTTTCCTTCATAAAACCTTAATTCTGAGTGTCTTAGCTGGGGAACACTTCTTATGGGACAGGAGAGGAGAGGAAACCCCTTGGTGAATATTATCAGCACACAGCAGCCAGTTTTCTAAAACCGTGACAGAAAGGCAAGTAGGTGTTATGTCATTACCATCCGTCACTCTGTATGTCACCCTTTCGATAATTCCAATCGACATTCTCGACAGGCTGGTGCAAGTTAAAGGAGCTGTTTGTTTCTGGAAATTGAGCATAGGCCATCTATAGTCTTTTGTTCCAGACTGTTTTCTTCTATGTCTTTTCATTTCTTTCTTTTTCTTTCTTTTCCTTTTTGGGGGTAGTTAATTGAAATACATGCCGAGTTTGCAGACTGCAAAGATCAGAGCTGTTTTCGTCCAGCAGTGGTAACTATGCATTAAACATTTTGATTTGTTTGAGCTTGAAGTTTAGTCCTTTTTTGCCATTTGCTTCGTGGAGTTTGTGTATATTTACAGCCTCTGCATTTAATGGCCACATGCCTTATTTTCACAGATGGCCAGTGGAAGGCTTTTTCTTTCTCTTAGTATAGCCCGCTTTCAGTTTTGCCACATTTGTCACAGTGCCACTACTTGCAGCTAGCAAGTGCCCACGCTCGGTGGGGAGCAATTATGGTGTGAGTTTTTAAGGAGCTTTTTAAAGGTTTTTTTTTTTTCAGTAAACTTTTTATGGTTTTAATTTTCAAGCTTAGAAAAGCTGTGCATGTTTTCAAACAGAGAGTCTTGTGTTCTTTACATCATTCTGGTAGAGGGGTTAGTGCATGATGGGCCCATAAAATACGACTCAGAGGGCAGGCCAGATTGGGCTTTCGGAGAGACACTCCCTGGCCTCCTGATGAGGGACGCTGTCTGCTCCACCTAGGGTGTGCGTATGTGCTGACAACAGTATCCCTAAAAGAAAGGAGGTATAAAAACACTAGGTAGAGAATGATCCAGACATCCTTAAAGGATTATTTTCACAAAGAATAGCTAAAATGCTAGAAGAATATGCAACACATTGTGAATAGTAGGTATGCCAAAGGTGATCAGGTTACAAACTTATACACGGATCCTCACATCTGTAGGGGATCCAACTGTTCTATAAATCGGACTCACTTTCCTTCTTAGATTGGAAGTGTAACTTCTGAAATCCCTGGCTATCAAAAAACGGTCTTTTTTCTTTTCTCTATTGACAGCCTCTGTCTTCCTCAGCATCACAATGCTTTTTCAAGACACTTACACCATAAAACGGTGACATGACTGATGTATTTCAGTTAGCCCTATATATTTAGTATAAGTGATCTATCATCACTTATCACAAGCTAGATTATCAATGTGAATTAAAAATTATGAAAATATCCTGAATTTAGTAGTTGTTTCAGAAGTCCACTGAATCTTTCCACTTTTCTTCCTCTTTACAGTTGACAAAGATTTGCTTATGCTTCTGAGCATAGGAACCATAATGACTATTGACATTTTTTTTTAATTTGCAATGATTTTTCATCATATTTCAGTCTTGGGCTGTAATCTAAGTAAAACAGTATTCATGTTTATCTTTAAAAACTCTTAAGCTTTCAGAGATTAGAGGAATTCGAATGGTGGATCAATGTTTGGATCTAGGTCTTCCAACTCCAAGTTGAATCTCTTTTCTAATCAACCATTAATTTCTTTTGCATACAAAAACAGCTATAAAATTGTCAGCTTTCATGTTTTTTTTTTTTACGAATGTAGCCTCAGTAGTAGTTATTTGTTCCCAGTCCAAAAATGACTCCTTCTGAGGAAGAAAGTCTTTAAGAAAATCCCCCAGTGCCTGTTTAATTAGACTGTGCCCTAGGGTTGGGCATGTGTCTACTTCAGCACATTGTTGAAACTTCCTCACCAAAAATTTCATTCAAGCAATAACTATCTCCCAAGTTTTTACATCTTTTCTCCAACTATTTTTCCTGGTTCTGTTCATTTCATAGCTCCTTTCTTCACTATCTACTGATCACTAAGGAATGAACAAAGAAAACAGAAATAATACCCTCAGTCTTACTTTGCTTCTTTTAGCAGTTCTGATAAAAATATGGGAGGAAGTTTTGGCTATTCATTAAAAAGAGATTCTAAGTATCTTTGAATCTGTCTTTTTCTTTCTCTTCACGTAAAACTACTATGGATAATTGAAAAGTAAACGGTAGCCCTGGCATACCCACTTCTATTTGTTAGACCAAGCATTTCTGAATGAAGCCATGACTCTTCAAAATAGTCCAATTCAACTTATTTAACTAAAGGAAATACTGGGAACCATGGCTGCATTTATAAAAATACTGACAACTTTATTGCTTCTATTCCATGCAAAGGAAAACTTAAAGAGAAAAATTTTGTGTTTCTGCGGCTCAGTAACTGAATACACATGATTTAGAGAATAATTATTACCTGACAACCTTCCAGTTTTGTGTTTACATTCATCCACCCCACACACACACACACACACACCTATTGGCCATCCTATGTAGATTGCAAATTCTGTTATTTATCTTTGTTGGCCTCCTGTTTTTCCTAATGATGACCTTCAGAGTTGAGTCAGTATGCAAAATGTGTGCATCTGTCTTGGTGTGAAAGAACAACAGAGGTTTTTAAGGAGTCCTTAGAATCCTAAGCACACATACAGACATTTCAAATCCCAGGTCTTCCTTTTCCCTCTCCAGCTTCCCTCCCCTCTTCCCCCTGATCGCACCATAGGAGCGTTTTCCACAAATAACTGGTGACTGGTATTTTGGCACGACAGTGCACATATTATATCTTCTTTGTGAGTTGTTTTCTCCACATTTCTTTGCTTGCCTTCTACTCTGTAAATTACATACCTAGTTCATAGTAATTTCTTCCTTTCTGCATGACAGTGAGTGACTCCTTGTTTCAAAGAATGAATCAGTAATGTTGAATTTGGACAAATGGCTATGTCTTTTACAAAGAGCTTAAATCCACAGCCTGATTCATAACACATGGTTTCTTCACAAAATATACCTGGATAAACTTATTTTCTCATAATTCTTAATACCTTTTAACACAGTGGTTATGGAGATCTCAACTAAAAATGGAGTATCTTCACCTGTCACCTGACTTTAAATTGCTCCTCCTGTATCCCTGGAAAGCAGGTAGGCACCTGGCCCATACTTACACACTTCCCAACTGATGAAATTTCTGACAACCCATGGCACCACATTCAGTGGACAGACCGCTTAACTGTTAGATCACTCATGGTTACCTTCAGTGATTCATTATATTTCACTTGTTAATTTATACCCTTAATCAGTGTCTTGTCTGTTGACTACATCTGGTCAGATTCTATTCCTTAGATAGCTAGTCTCAGTTCTTTGAAACACTGAGGTTCTAAAGGTATTTAAGACAAGTATTGTTCATTTCCTCTTCCCACTGCAAAATGCTTTCTCTGGATTCTGTATGATTTTTCCCATCATGACAACAAAGCTATTTATAGAATTGTCCATACCTGAATGACATGCGAGCAAGTATTATCAGTGAGTTCAGATGGTCTCCATTCCAAATCCTAAAGGGGAAGAACACAGTGCTGTTGTAACATTTCTTCAGTGAATCCTTTCTGGCTTCTTGTCACCCTGTTCTCTACAACATGTTTTTAACTAGTCTTTGTAGCAGTCATTTCTCATTGCTGGAATATACCTTAACCTTCATTCCTTCATTGTCTGTACTTACGAAAATCACAATTGGTTATTGCCATGAATTCTTGAATAGTCTCCCTTTTACAATCAGTTATTTACAGTCTTTAATATGGACCTTCTGAGTTTTATCTACAAGTCACTTATTCTCATCAAGTTATTCACTTGGAGTAAAACTAGAACTCACACAAACTGTTTATACCTTAACTATCCCATCTATCTTCAGTGTCAGTGTTTTTGAAGAAAACCTGACCTGGCAATATATTTCACTTTGATCAGATTGCCTGGTAAACCATTCTTCTAAGAAGTTTAGCTACAATTCCACTTCAAGAAACTTCATATGAAGCTACCTCCCAAATTTCGTAAAAGGAAATTAGGTTGTGGAACAAAACTGGGTGTTTAATTCATAAGGGAGGTCTCTGAATTTAGACAGGGGAACAATCGGGCTTCACTACAGCCAATTTTGCAGATGACTAGACCAAAGGACATATATGGCTCTTTCCAGTCCCGGAACTCATGTATCCCTGTGAGTCTTTGTTGGGAAAATGAATGGTGAAGTATTTCTCAAGGGAAACCAAATCCCAGAATTCCAATATACAGAGCATCAAAGTGGCTGTGAATATTCTGATAGATAAATTCCATTTGACCAGAGTAAATTCATTTCTAGCTTGACTTGTGTATTGGGGGAAAGTGTACACTTTGTATGTGAATGTTTGTGTGTGTGTGTGTGTGTGTCTGGATGTGTTTATAGATATTATACGTAATATACAGGAAAGCCTATTTGTTATATTGTGTGAATGAGTAATTTTTAAAATACAGAAATATTAGTTAGCAAGAGCAAAATCAAGAGGTTGAGGGGCATAGACACGTGCATTGTTTCTGTTTTATGGAAACCAATGAAAACTTCAGCTGATAAGTAATTATGACATTGTTAATTACCTTTTATCTTCTTTGGTGGTCTGTGAGGTTCACATAATTCCAGAGTTAAAATTTTTTCTGTTTCTTCCTTCTTTCCCATATCATTAGTATAGTAGGAGACCATAAAAAAATGCAGCCAGGAGGGATTTAACTGTTACTGAGTCACCATTTGACAGTCACACTCTATTCTGTCATTTCATGCATGTGCTTTTTATGAGTTTTATAGCTTTGTAAGCTTTATTTCGGGGATGTCCATTATAACAGCTGATCCACAGCCCATCTCTCTTTGTGCCTATGTGTGGTCGATGGAGAGCAAATCTCAGTTGCAAAGAGTAATAGAAGAACCATCTAAGCATGCATTGTTTAATTTAGGATTAGTTAACTAAGGAAATATCTGCTTACTCCTTGATAGACTGTGCATGTTCTTTTGTTTTGACTGCTGTATGAAATATCAACGTGGGATGCCCACTGTAGCCCTTGCAAGCACAGTGAATTTTTAGTTGCTTTATTGTACAAACTGAAACAGAATTAGGAAATTTCTCATTCAAAATATGTAACAGTCTTATAGAACTGCGTCTTATCATGACTGAGTCTGAAAAAATACAAAAAAAAAAACCCCACAACACTGTAGATGCTAAGAAAGAAGAAAATCTCCACAGTTTTTAAAGTTGTTACTAAAATTGTCTTCGATTCATATTTGTCTGCTACCCAGACCATGGAGAACAGAGGACCCTAACTGTAATAGGGAACTCAACATTCAAACTGAACTACTCCTGTAATTCCTACATGCTAGGAAGAATCTTCTTCATATTTAGTTTTTCCTCTAGTTTGAGAAGTACATCTTTCTAAATGTTTGAAAAACTAACAGAAATCTATCACCTATTTTAACCCATTTTACAACTTAGGGTGCTTGGATTTGGAGAGGTTAATTGTTTTGTCTGAAGTGATATCGATCATTTTTATGCCATTTTAATATTTTTTATATTTTTATATTTACTTTTACATTTAACATGTGTTCTGATGCCATTTTCTAACTTCAAATATGTTCTCTTCCTGTTAATCCCTGCAGTCTTGCTGTTCAAAATCATTTTTGACTTAGACAGTATAGATCTGTACTGACCACTTCAAGTCACCTAATTACTTAATCTCTTCAGAGTTTTCTGGTTCTCTTGCCAGTTTCCACTATAGCCTATGTTACCTACAAACAATACACACCCTCTTTTCCATTAGAATTCTGTGCTCTTTTCCATGCACTGGATTAGCCACAAAGCCAAGGACCAGCTGCCAAATTCCCCAAGTGAATATTAATACATTAATAATAGATCTTTGGATGTTGAGTTTTAGAATTATTTAAGCCCAAGGAGCTGTATGACCTACAACTTTTTCTTCTACAGATGAAATACAATTCACTTGGATTTATGTTCATGTCCATATAAAATCGAAATCATTTTGCAAGGAATGGCTTTACCCTAATTTTTCACCTTCATCTTATCAAAACTATAAAGTGGCTTAAGACTTAGTTAACCAGATAAGACTCATCTTTCCAATAAGAAAGCTGGTGGCTATTCAATAGTTTCTTAATTCAAGAAAGAAAATATATGCGTCCTTCTCTTTGGTCTTTATAAATCCCCTGGACATTCATTTTGATTACTTCATGGTAATTATCTATTTGTACTCTGTACTCTGGGACTGGTCAGAGCAGTTGAAAAGTGTTTCTTTAAATGTGTTTATTTCTGTAATATTTTTTTCCCTTAAGGCGGGGAGGAAAAGACCAGTGAATCTTGCCAGTTTCAGATGAGCGTTTGAATTGTAGTGAAAATACGGCAGTCTCAGTCTCACACTGGATTTGTGTTTTAGAGTACTGGTCTTAAAACTGAGGCATGCGGGGCCGGAGGGTTAGCTCAGTGGTTCCGGCGCCTGCCTCGCAAGCGCAAGGTCCTGAGTTTGATCCCCGGTAACCACATACAATGCTGGGCGTGGAGACTCACGCCCACCAGCCATCAAGACCACATACCACAGCGCTGGACGTGGTGGCTCGCACCTGTAATCCCAGCACTCAGGAGGCAGAGACAGGAGGATTGCTGAGTTGGAGGCTTGCCTGGGCTCCATAGTGAGCTCAGGGCCAGCCTGAACTACAAGGCGAGACCCTGTCTCTAAAAGGAAACAAAAAAAAAATTGAGGCATGCACTATTTTTTCTGTGCAAATTCTTGACTCATGTGATTTTAATCAAAGCCAGGTGGAGCCATGACTATGAAGTTGGCCAAAAAAATGACCACTTGTCCATATCAGTATTTGCTTCCTCAAACTCAGCTGTTTTGATGCGCCCTGTTTCCAACATCTTCCCACCTATGTCTTCCCTATTTGGTATCTCCTGCCCTTGTTTTCTTTCAGATTCCTCTCTTTAGGAAGCATTTAATTAAAAGGACTTTGAGAATCAAAATATTCCTGTTGTCAGTGGCAGTTGTGCACAGAAGATAACCTATAGGAAAAGAAAATATTTGTGCCAAAGAACTGAGTGTTAGTCATGGTAGTGTGTCAGTAGATTCTCTTGGGGAGAAGATGATCAGGTATGGGGGCAAGTGAGATTAAAAGCAGTAATGTGGAATGAATCTTCCTAGTGTCCTAAGCACTTGTGCTTTCTAACATTTGATTGATTCTTTCCCCTTTTCATACCCCCAGATACAATGAATTTAACTATCGAGAACCATACTGAAACCCAACTGTCTATCTATTTGTCTGTGTGTTTTTTGGCCACCTATAAATGTATATCTTCCTCTGTTCATAAGAATTATATATATTATGTGGGTTTTATTTCCCACTTGGGGGGTTATTACCTGTTTCTCCTCACCCAGTTTTTCTGCCTTCTGAATTTGTTATCCACTACTAGTTTTTCTAAAATATAGCAGTGTTACTATTTGAACTTACATACCACATGTTTTAATTAAAGCAGTAGCACAGATTCCCCAATTCCTCCAGCTCTCTTTCCCTTTTCTTTCTCACCTATCTGGGAATCTTTATACAAAGAACTACAAATGAAGTATAGCTTACCATGCTGATTTCTACTATCTCCCCTGACATCCTCTTGAAAAGACTAATAAGCTCCGTTTTTGGTTAGCTAATTAAATCACTTATTATATTACATTCTTTAAAGGTGGGTACTTAGAGGTTCCTTATGATAAAAACTGACCGCAACTTCCCTACTATCCATATGCTAGTTTTAGCACCTTGTTAAGATGCAATAATATCAATACAGCTGAACTCAGGACCTTAGAAAATACTTAGCATTTCATTCTTCTTTTACTCCGATTGCTTTCATGTTGCTGTTTCTTCTTGAAAAACTTTGCTTCAGAATGGTACACCCTCTAGAAAGTATGTGGTACTGTTTCCTCTGTATATCATTAAAGCAAAACCTGAAAGGAGAACCATCCCCTGATCATTAACCAAAGAAAAGTACAGTAAAAATCTGCGTGAGACCAGACCAATCAGAGCATATTAATAGAATGTGTCCTTTTTAATGCAACTTTTAGCAGCATTTACTGTGAAGAGAGCCTGTTCATCCAGCGCTCTGGGAGCTTCTGAGTTCCACAGAGGAATCATCAGGCAGCCTCTCAGCAGAAGAAACGCAGACCACATAAAGCAGCTAGAAACACCATTTTCACACGCGACACAAACTGAGTCAGATTCTACATTTTTTTTAAATGTCTAACATTTCAAGTCTAATACTACTAAATCCATAAATCTACACTTAATAGACACTGTTTTCAGTTTCAGTTCCCTACTGTATTATAAACTGATTGAAATTTTGTAAATGGTTTTTCCATGAAATCATGTAAAGATTTTGATGACTAGCATACCGGAGTTCCCGAGGGTCCTTACTTAAGAGGACTCGTAATCTACTCAGTACAACTGCAGCACTGTCAGATGGTGCACGCTCTGTTAATAATTTCAATACCCTATTAGTTATCGGTGAGAACATCAGTTGGGCTCTTTACTTCCAATACAATAGCTGATGATTCCCTGTGAACATTTTTGTTGTATCAGTAACAGTTCTGCCGTACTTGCGGTTCGTTAGTGCAATTCCTAAGTATGTTCCTTAGAAAATGGGGTGAACACTTGCAGAAAAACATGAGCAAATGTTAGGAGACCCACTGAGTGTTTCACTAAAAACTCTTTTACAACCACAGCACCCTCAGAGCACTGCTGCAAAGTTTGAGACAAAGTTGTCAACTTCTTCACTTGATCTTAGCCAAAAGGCCGAGAAGCGCTAGTTGTCAACTTCTTAATATGCTTTTTTCTGTTAAGATCACCCAATATCTAAATATAGAATCAATGTAATATCTCCTGTGGCTTAGATTAGGCATTATATTTCCCCTGAACATAATTCAGTTTGTAAGCTCTGTTCTCCACAAATGCAAATCATGCACTCCATGCTTCTAAATGACTTGATGTCTTTGCAGATCTAATTTTGTATATTTGTATCTCAAATAATTCGCCAACTCAATATTTTGGCTTAGCAATCCAAATCAAATTGTGGTCCAAGTAGCAGGCACTCACACTGGATGTACAGAGACTTGACAAGCAATTAGCGATGAATATTTAAATGTCTTCATTACCCTTGCATGAGAAATGCAGATGGCATTCAGGGAGATGGCAACCAGAGGGCACTACTGTGAATTCTCTCATGTGGTCACCTGACTACTGGAAGACTTTCTCTGGGCCCCATGCCATTTCTATACTTCTACTGTCTGGCTAAAAATGAAAGAGGCATTCCAAATGTAGAACAGGTTGCTTCTGTGAAATTTCAACGCACATTTTGTGATTCAGGAAGGTTGTCTCTGAGCATCCCAGCCTATCTCCTAGAGCAACACAGAACCCACCCGCCAAACCCTTGCGGGGTTCCTAAAAATCGGAGTTTCCCTCAGAAACCCTGCTATTCCTTTTCTTTAATCAGCATGGTATAAGGTGATGAGCGTGTAAAGGTGAGTAAATCAATATCCCACCCCTCCCAGAAGCAAATATATGGTGTATGGCCCAAAGAAAGAAATACTGTTGAATCATTATAATTTCCAACTTCAGCTCTCCTTTCAAATTTCTTCCTTTAAGGAGAAAACGACACTGGAAAGTCTGACTCAGCAACTGGCGGTTAAACAGAACGAAGAAGGAAAATTTAGCCATGCAATGATGGATTTCAATATGAGCGGAGATTCCGATGGTTTGTGAAAATCCTTTCTATCTGTTCCATCAAGTGCATGAGTGTGTATTGATGTCAGTAAAAACGCAAAGAAAATAGGCGAGACAGCCGCCGCGTAGCCCAGCCGAGCCTGACCACACGCAGCAGCAGCTGCCGGCCCGCTGGGTCTCGCGTCATTCCCGCCTCAGGCGCGGGGCGGGCGCAGGAAGAGACTAACGCCCGCGTTCAGGCTCAGGGCTTCCCGAGGTCACGGGCCCCTAAGGGCAGGCGGCGCCACTTGGAGCCAAGGCTGCGGGACGCAGGCAACCCCCGGGTCACCGTCTACCCGGTCTCCCACTCGCCCAGTCCTTCTCCCTTCAATCTCTCGGAAACTCCTTTCTACCCGCTCATTTTTTCAGTTGTAATTCGTCACGGCGCGCCTGGAATTTGTGGTCCAGAGCGGCACCTCCTTGCGTTTTCGAACCCTGGCGCCCTATCTTGTCCGCCACACAGACAGCCACCCTTGTCTCTGGGACCCGTCCAGAGCTCCGGCCACCCAACCTGCTGCTCCCCTCACACCTGAACTTTGTGCCGTCCCCTCTGAACATCCATTTGGCAGTGACAGCTAACTACACGGAGACTAACTTGACAGCGTGGTAAAGAGGGGGAGAGAAGAAAGCGGTCTCACGGCGCTTCGGCCAGGAGCCTCCCTTGAGCGTCAGCCGGTCCCACGCGTGCCCTGAAGGCTGCTCGGCCTCGGCCCCACTGCTATTCGAGAAGCCCCTCGCCTGTGGGAGAGGCTGCCTCAGGCCGACGTGGCAAGCGGCACACCGTAGCATAGAGAGGGTCCCTGTGCTGAGCCCACTGTCCCTAAAAATCAGTTTCCTCCAAAATCCTGAGATACCTGCGGTGTGATCAAAACACACAGTGAATGTTCAGGGTTTTCGAGAAACGCATTACAGTAGAGGACACATGGCCAGGGTTCCCCTTCAACACAGCCTCCTTGGCTTTTAAAGCACTTACCCGGTGTTCTTACCTCTGTCTGAAGCAGTTTTTCGAAGTCCTCTTTTGCGTGTCTTTACGATGTGTCATCAACAATACCACGCAGGCTGCTGCCGAGTCCCGACCAACAGCCAGGCTCACAAGACGTTGCTCTGTCTGCTTGCGCACCTCATTGAGCGGGTCCGGCGCAGGGTGACTTCTGGGTGTTCTGCAAAGTAAAGGTGACCATAAAAAGCAAGTATGTTTAAGTACGTCGAGGTGGCCACGAGAGCAGAGCACCAGTGAAACATTCCTAAAAGAAGACTTGCAGAACAGCTTCAGAAAGTGACAAGACTCAGGACATAAGTGTGTTGGGAGTGGGGGGGGGGACCATCCTAAGGGGGAATAATGGCAGTATGTCTTTTGGTATCATCATGTCTTTGAAATCTAGATATTCATCATATGTTTTGATTACACCTAAATCTAGATATTCACCATATGTTTTGATCACACCTTATACACAGCTGTCTAGTCTATGCCTCAGGACAGTTCAACTTAAATTGTCAAGGTCTGTACCAGCCAGGAACTGGCCACACTTGAATATTTCTCCTCATAATTCTGTCAGAACTAAACTTTATTCAATTGGATAGCCAAGAAAAATCTGTTTCCTTTAATCTCATATACCTGAACATTTTGTTCTATTTACTATTTCATCAGCTAGGATAAACCTGCCCTAACACATGCAAAATGGTGTTTTAGATTTGATGAAGTCCCGTACTGTTCTTTTATTGCTTATGTTGCTGTAAGGTGTAGGGATAAGAAACAGCAGATGTGTGAAAGATCATTTGCTAGTTACAGAGCCATTTTAGAAAGATGTTTCCATATATAAGCACTCATTTTTGTCAATAAAAAGACAATTACTGGTAGTAACACATTTCATAAATTTTAAGTTGTATTAGCATAATAAAATATGCCCGTAGTAATCAGCATTAAAACATGAAAGTTTTCTTGATGTTATTTGTTAAATTCAGTCATGCTTGTATGCAAAATATTTCTACTCCTCCAATGAACATGTCAAGAAGGAGAAATAATGAGACATTCTACCAACAGATAACACTATTTTTTTACTTGCTGTTATAGAGAGCTTCAAGTCTGGGTAATTTTGGTTGATTCTGTTCCTTTATGAAAAAATACAAATACAGAAAAACAAAGTAGCACTTCTACTGATAATAAAAATCCTAGAAGTCCCCAGAATATTGTAAATGTTCCTCTATATTTGATGATGAAAACTTAGTTTCAAAGAACCAGGATTTCTTCTGGTTTTCTTTATTTTCATTTCCTAAACTCAGATATCTTGGAAGCTGTCTACCCTACCGAAGTCATGCTAAGAAATCATGTAAGGCTCGGGCCGGAGATTTAGCTCAGCAGTGCCGGTGCCTGCCTCGCAGGCGCAAGGTCCTGAGTTGGATCCCTGGAAACCACATACAACGCTGGTCGTAGTGACTACGCCCACCAGCCATCAATACCACATACCACAGTGCGGGGCGTGGTGGCTCACGCCTGTAATCCCAGCACTGGGGAGGCAGAGACAGGAGGATTCCTGAGTTCAAGGCTTGCCTGGGCTACATTGTTAGCTCAGGGCCAGCCTGAACTACAAAGTGAAACCCTGTCTCAAAAAAAAAGAAACGAAAAGAGAAAGAAATCACGTAAGGCTCTCTGAGGAGTGAGGACAGTTTCTACAAGTTTCAGTGAGATTCCTTTTATTGTTTTTATTTTGCTTGAATTGTAATAATCAGAGGGTCTCTGGAAACCTTTGGATGCTAAGAGAAAATGCAGAGGCCATATTATACTTTTACCTTTTCTGTGTGACTATAGAAACTATGAATATTACTATAGAAAATATAAATATTACTATAGGAATATTACTTATTTCCTAAGAAATTATGGTAGTATTATATTAAGTTCGTTCTTTCCTCTACAATTTTCAAATAACTTTTCAGGGGCAGACTATCATTGTTATATCAGCATACTTTATGCATATATTAGCATGTCATTTCAAAGAAAAGCCAGGCACATTAGAAGAGAATCTGAGTGTTTGCATTTTGACCTCAAAATTCTATCCACTGTGTACCTACAGGAGATAAATAGGTAAGGATACTTTAGGTTCTGATAGTCTGTGAGTAGCAAAGACACGTCCTCACCTTCAGCAGCCCATCTGCCACACAGATTACTGTTTCCCAGTTTTGTCAGCCTCTTCTCATTATTATTTCCACAGCACTGGCATGCTGATTGCTTTCATCAATTACCTTTCCAAATTACATAAAAATCATATATTGGGCTTCTTGTGAGTGAGCTCTTCAATGTAAACAGTGAATCAGCCCATAGCCTATTGAAAGAAAGAGAAGACAAATTAGAAATAGATTAAAAATACAAATACAGCATTTGCCACCACAAGGCTTATCAAAAACTTCAAAACAAGCATCTGTCTTAAGAACTGGAAGTACCACAATCAGAAGTGCTTTTTTTTGTTTTTAGATATTTTAATAGACCAAAAAAGAGAGCTGCCAAAAGTTTGAACACTGACACAAGTGATGTTCCTGTTTTCAGGAAGTGCTGGAGTTTCAGAGTCAAGAATTTATAGAGAATCCAGGGGGCGTGGTAGCAACGAACCCCACATAAAACGTCCAATGAATGCTTTCATGGTGTGGGCTAAAGATGAGCGGAGGAAAATCCTTCAAGCCTTTCCTGACATGCACAACTCCAACATCAGCAAGATACTGGGTAAGAGAATTAAGTGATAATGTGAATAAATGTACAGTTCCATTTTTTGCAGTGTGCAGAAATGCTGGATTTGGAAACCAGGCAGTCTATACCATCTGCTTCTCTGAAACATAAGCACCATCCCTGAGGCCTGTGGTGATGATAAAATAGTCTGAGTTCATGAAGGAACGTGTACCTAACTCCCTATCTCCTTGCTAATTACTGTCCTATTTTTCTCTTTGTTAAAAAGCTAGACACATTTTAACCAGCATTGTAAACCAAGCAAGTTTCACCTAACCACTGGAGACTGGTTTTGGTCACTTCCATCCTTGTCTTTGTGAACTATAGACAGGTTACTGTTCATCTTAAAGATCCTTTCTCTTTCATCATCCTTTATAACACAGGGAGAAGGCATTCGACTTTGAATTCCACTTAGAGTTCATCATGTTGTGAGGGCTGAGGTGGAGATGATATTTAAGTGTCATAGTTAAAAGTCAGAGTCTCAGGACATAGTAAGAACTACTGTTCATTCTGTAACATATATTTAGCAGCCATAGGTACTAAAGGAACTTTTAGTCGTACTTTGTAACTTAAATTTTCGATGTTACTAAGAGACTTTTCTAGTCATTGCAGCTTTAACCTTAGCAAAAAGACAAAAACACACACAAAGAATGGGTGGGGAGAAAGGGTTCAAATTGTAAAGAAAACCACATAGACCAGTTTAAGTCCCAAGGAAAAAAATAATAAAGGAACATTCTTTTTATTTATTTATTTTTTTTTTTGAGACAGGGTCTTGCTTTGTAGTTCAGGCTGGCCCTGAGCTCACTATGTAGCCCAGGCAAGCCTCGAACTCAGCAATCCTCCTGTCTCTGCCTCCCGAGTGCTGGGATGACAGGCGACAGCCACCACATCCGGCAAAGGAACATTCTTTTTACGCCTGGTCATTTGGTCAACATCATCATAATCCTGATGTCCTTATCATCATCTTTGTCACCATTTTCACCTCAGCAGCCTGGAGGCTACACAATGAACCATTGAGGCAGATTCTGACATCAAAAAAGCTGAACAATAAAAACAGAATTTAAAAAATCTTAATTTTTGTTGTTTCAAATACACAAAATGTGTCTAAATTATTCAGATTATATTACAATCCATAACGTCCTTGGAATTACATGTAGTTTATGAAGATAGCGTTCCTTTTGGGTCTCTGCATTAAGAAATTGCTCACAGAAAAGTAGTTATTACACATACTCCTGTGTTTTTGTGATTGTGTTTCATAAACAATAAATTATACCATCCAAACCACAATGTGTGTTTGTAATGTATGTAATCACATAAAGCCGTGAGCATCTAATCCTGTGTTTCAGGATTTTGCTCTGAAGTGAGTATGAAGTTGATAAATGAACATCAAGTCAAAAGACACAAACATATGAAGTCTTAGGTCTGCACTGAAAATGTGACCATCTGTATTTTAAAAGATATATAGATATAGATATAATAAGAAACTAGAATTGAAATGCATATCTTTGTCATTTCCACCAATCTCTGATCCATTTTACTATGACATACATTCTTCTACATAGACCTCACCCTTTTTGAAAGCACACCTTTTCCATTTGGAAAAACTCTGGAAAAGTGTGAAATATGTCATGTAAGCATATTTCATGTTCTCTCAATTACTCGGAAATTAGAATTCTAAAAATGTCAAAATAAAGCACACTAAATAATAACATTGTTTAAACTCTTTTTATCACTCAATTCATGTATCCAGATACTAAAAAAGCAATCATCATGGTTGAAAAGTGTACCTTGAAAGAAAAATGAGTTTTGATAAGAAATGATAGGTCTAAAATATAGTAAAATTATAGAAAAGTGATGACTAAGACAGTTTCTTTCTGATCTAAGAGTACACAGAAGAGGGGCTGCCTGATTTCAGTCTTCCAGATAAAATTGTATTAATTAAAGGTGGAGCTTTTACATTGCATCAAAAATGAAGCCCTGAAGTATTCTGGACCCCAAAATTTAGTCATAGCTTTAAGAAAATAAGTGATCTTCAAATATCCACAAGATCATTCTGAATGGCCTATTTCATATGAAAGTACAAAGAAAGCTTGATGTTTTCGTCTTTACTGATTGTTTTGGATAACAGCCTCCGACAGCATGCTGCTAATTCATTCTGCTTAAAACAGGCACTGGAGCTGGGTTGACATTTTACGTAGTCTCTGGGGATCCTAGTTGACATTTTAAAGGGCTTCTAAGCATTTTATAATACCCTAAAATCTGGTTTTAATAAGCCATTCTGCTGAAATTGTTAACATAAGGAATCACCTTTTACTGTTTGGCGCTGGATCAGGGAATGGGGGACATCTTTTTCTGATTAGATATACAGTAGTTGAAGTAAAATGTGCAGATTCATTACATACCCCACGGAGATGACAACGTCGCCGGGCCCAGACTCTCCACATCAAGTGTACTGCCGTGTTCAGAAAGGAAAAGAACAATTTTAAGCCCTCCCCCGCTTTTTTTTTTCCTTTAAGTATCAAATACTTTTAATTGAAATATACTGTCTTGTCATCAGGAAGAAGACAAGCTGTCCTTCTCTGCTTTTCATTATGAAAAGCTCACTTTTTGGGACCGCAGACACATACTTCCTGTGTACGCGTCCAGGTGAAGCAGCCAGCCACATCCGAGTCAAATGGACAACTTTTTTTTAAAGACACCTCGAGCGCATTCCCAACATTCTCATCTAGTGTGTTTCAGAAAGTTACATCAAAGCTGTTGAGTAGCTATTTTAGTCACAAAGCCACTAAAACTAACAGTAATTATTAAAACAGGAAAACTGGATTTGCCACCAAAATGTGACCCTATTCTATCTACATGGTCATAAAATGGTGTATCGGACATTTTACCCCAGTTAGTTCTTAGCCTATTTTAAACTCAATTAAAAAAAAAAACAAAAACATTGTAATTAATATATGGCCTTACTGTAGATAAATTCCAAGATTCAGTGATACTCCTTGAGACACTGTATTATCAATAGTTAAAATATTTTCCAGCCTCAGTTCATGCCACATTTGGAACCCCACTTGCCTAAGAATTCATATCTCTAATGTTATGCGACTTCTCCGTGTATTTGTCCCTTTATTTTGCATTTTTGCGAGACCAGCTTTAAGTTTGTAGTCCCACCAAAAGGCCGGACCACTGTGTTCTTCCTCCTTGGGACGCTCTCGCCCTTCTGGTCGTTGTCGAAGTCATTTCATCTGATCTTCTCTTCCTTCTCTGTACTCGGCAGTTATAATTCAAATGAAAAGACTCTGCCCCACGCGCAGCAGCACACACCTCCAGTCTCAGCACTCCTGAGAGACTGAGGCAGACAAGTTGCAGGTTGAAACTCAAGCTCGGAACGTCGTGACTCAGTAAGGCTGTGACTCAAAATAAAAACGGGCTGCGAAGGCAACTGAGTGCACAAGCCCTCTGTTCAAATCCCAGGACTGCAAGTATACCAGCAATGACAGTAACTGATAATAAAATTTGTATCAAGATGCCTAACATTTTTTTCTCATTGAGCATGACAACCAAAACAGGAAACGTAACTCTCTTATTCATCACTGCATATTCAGCAATTAATATAGCAGTATGCACATAATAGAAAACATAAAAGCAGTTACACAATCTAAGGTTACTTCAAGGCATAAACATTTCCTAGACATAATCACTTAGAGCTGATAGAACAGATACACAAAGGGACAAATCCTTTGTAATTCCTATTCTAATTGGGCGTATTGATTTTTTTGTTCAATTTTCGGATGAAGATAGCTAGTGAGTTTTAAGTCACTGACTCATGGTCCGTAACTCAATGGATTCTTGTTTGCCATAAGTTATTTCTGATCAGCTCAGTTTTTCACCCCCTTATCTGAGGTTCACAAAGCTAATACATATACACATACCAAAGAGAAATTCCATGAAAAAAATTACCTTGTTCAATAGAACTGTACCTTACCTTTGATATCCTGGGAACAACATAATATTATGAAGTAGCTCTACAGGAAAATACAGAGTATGAGATTTTAAAACCTGACCATGATAAGGCCTGAACAATTGACTTAATTTTGGACACTGCTGTTACAATGAAGTTTGAGAAAGGAATGGAAAAGGAAACTTTTATTTGAACTCTAACCCAAGCTTCTGTTCTAGAAGGAATAAAATCATATCAGTTGATTAGACTGGGGGAAAAAATCTATGTTTATAAATCTCTGTAAATGCTACATGGATATTTCCACCTACACAACATCTGTTCCACAGAAAACAATTCTAAGCAAAGAAATCATGCCCCTTTCACTGCATGCTTTAATCAACAGAATAGTCCATATTGAAGAATTCTTTAAGTTTGTAGGGACGAACTACTCCGATGTGATCTACATCCATCTGCAGTGTGGAGTTGTTGGTGAATAGCAAACCACTTCTAACCCTAACACTTCCCCGAGGCACCCCTGAATGCATCTGTTAGTACCTCACAGCGAGGACACGCTCCAGCGTGAGTTTGGGAGGTGACAAATGACGCTCAAGCCATTCCTGCTGGGGTCTCCGAGTTCACATTTGTCGGTCTTCATACACTTGGGTCAGGCTGGGCGGATTATCTGCATACACATATACTTCGGCGGCAGCAAGAGTTTTAAATCTGTCTTTAGGAAGTAAACACCGTTACTATATGGAGCCAACATTACAGAATCAAAGCTCTCAGGCACATCTACAAGGAGTCACGATCGATTACTCTTATTTCGTCTATTTCATCTGGCCTTTTTTAATCCCAGTTGAATCGACATCAAAACTATCCATGAAAGGACAGAAATACAATTTGGGTTAGCATTGCTGTTACATACTGTGTCATGGGAAGTGACTTTTTGGTTTTATTGAAAATGGGTTGAAAGAAAAACATTAATACATACTATATTTCTATATTTCTGATATCTGAGATCATATAGAGGAGATAGAAATATGTATATAATAGCATACATTGTAGAACGCTTTAAAGTCTTTCAAGCTTGGTTTTAAATCCCGCATCTGCAATTTAACATTTGTGTGATCTTGGGTAAGTGGTTACCTTTATTCGAACCTCAGTTTTATCCATGAGAACAGCTCTGATGCTGTCATATCATGCAGGATTGTGAGGGAAAGGACCAGTGAGATGACATATGTTAAGTTCTTACCACAGTGTCTAGCACATAGTAGTTACCCGGTCCACATTTGCCAATAATACAATTCTAATTAAAATTTTAATGAAAGGAATTTTTATCTATAATCATTACTGTACGTATACTTAAACAGTTTCAGCAGAGTGATGATATTTGTATATCTGATCTGGGAACTTTTGCAGTAAAGTGCTCGCACATTAAAGAACTTTACAACTAGACTGCCTCTGGTTCAAAGGAGGTTGAATTATTACCTGTAATACTTAGTTCACAATTAACCTACCGGATAGCCTAATGTAAAATTTTAAAAAGCATATCCGTGAATGTGTAAGCTCATAATACAAACTCTGGTTAAACTGTTCGTTCTCTTTTGGGTTTTGGGAGCACAGTGCCACCAGCACGTCTGTCCTTGTGAGACCTCGCCTTCCAAAACAAAGCTCACTAGTCAAAATTACATTTTATGTATTTCTGGGCTTACTGTGTTTCATGTCATTTTGCTTTTGAGACAGGGTCTCATTATGTAATCTAGGCTGTCTGAACTCACTATGTAGCCCAGGCTGATCTCAAATTCAAAGTAATCCTCCTGCCTCAGCCTCCCGAGCGGTGGGCTGACAGGCATGCGCCACCATGCCTAACCAGCTATTTCTGGGTTTTGACCACCCTCTTCTGAGACCGTTTTTTTTTTTTTCTCCACAGGATCTCGCTGGAAAGCTATGACAAACCTAGAGAAACAGCCGTATTACGAAGAGCAGGCCCGGCTCAGCAAGCAGCACCTGGAAAAGTACCCCGACTACAAGTACAAGCCCAGGCCCAAGCGCACCTGCCTGGTGGACGGCAAGAAGCTGCGCATCGGGGAGTACAAGGCGATCATGCGGAACAGGCGGCAGGAGATGCGGCAGTACTTCAACGTGGGGTAGGGCCCCCGGGGAGCACACAGTGGGATAGGAAACGACTGCATTTGTGCAGTGGCAGAACAGCCTTTTGAAAAAAACCTTTATTTGAACATCAGGTGTGCGTTTTCAGGGACTAAATTGCCCCCACATAGCCCTGAAAACCTATGTCCCTATGAGCCCACCGCGGCTTTCTGCCTCCACTCAGATTCGTCAACAGTGTGCTTGCAAACAAATAGTTTCACATAAACGAGACACACAGGCGCCTTCCTGGCTCTCTTCCTCACAGGTTTCATGGGTTCCCAGGTTTCACCATGACAAAGGTGACTTGGGTGAGACAGTACAACGCAAAAGTGATTTCAGGAGGGGAACTCGGTGCCGGATTGGAGGCCCTACTGGGCCACAAGGCACGGGCGAGGCCTGGAGGGGGCACTGTGTGGGGAACACAGAGCAGGGTTTATCGTGAGGACGCCGCCAGGCCGCAAGCCGGAAGTCCGCTCTGAGTGAGCCAGAAGTCGGCTCTAAGTGAGCCGGAAGTCCGCTCTGAGTGAGGAAGGCAGCTTGCAGGGCGCTTCCGGTGCTGGCAGGAGCAGCGTTGTGGACAGAGTGGAAATGGGCCGCACACGGCTCTCCCCAGACACACAGCTACCCTGGGAGCTTAGACTAATAAATACTGCATGAAGATGGGGGGGGGGTCACTGAGGAAAAAGCTGCTCAGTTTTGCCCTGTCCCTTCCATTTCCTTTGAAGAATCTTTGAGCTTTCTCCAAGGGTCTGTGCTTTCTGTCCCAGGCCATGACTCCTCACGCGGCTATACACAGAGCCAAGTAAATAAAAAACCACACAGCAAACTGAGGACTGACTAAAAGAAAGTGAGAACAATCCTCTTATCATCCTTCCCTGCCAGGGCCTACACATTTCAGAGGGCCCGGTTCTCACGTGAGAAGGGAAGGCCCCTTATTTAAAAGCCACTGATCATTTGCAGATGAGGACAGCAGGGCACAGCACAGGCTGTGCACTCAGGAGAAGGCCCTGCCACCTGGGGCTCCCGGGACCGGGTCCCACACAGGGCGGACACGGTGGTGCTGCTCAGTTCTGGAACGTTCTGAACAATGAGGCTCATTTGTTAGCCCCAGTACGTCAGAGCTTTTTCCTTACAAGTGAGTTATATTTAGGCTGATTTATAGAAAACTACTCTCATTACATGTTCCCCCGAAGGAAAAGTGTACTGGAGTTAAGGACTTGGGCTCTTCAGCTGAACTTTGTGTGTCTCAGTGGGTTTCGTACAATGGTGACCGAACAGGTTATTCTAAGAGCTCAGGGGGCAACGCATGTCCTCTGTGAGCAACTGCACGAAAGCAAGAGCTCAGAGTCCATGTAGGTCACGGTCTTTCGAGCACCAGGTAATCAGGGAAACCGAGGACCGCAGGGTTAGATCCCACCAAACACACGTTCGGCAGGACCCTGTCTCACTCCCACAGACTCATGACCCCTTTCTGGCAATTCCTTCACGACAGGCAACAAGCACAGATCCCCCTGGCCACCGCGGGCGTCGTGTACCCCGGAGCCATCGCCATGGCCGGCATGCCCTCCCCGCACCTGCCCTCCGAGCACTCGAGCGTGTCCAGCAGCCCCGAGCCCGGGATGCCCGTCATTCAGAGCGCTTACGGCGTGAAGGGAGAGGAGCCGCACATCAAGGAGGAGATCCAGGCTGAGGACATCAACGGAGAAATCTATGACGAGTTCGACGAGGAAGAGGACGATCCTGATGTAGATTATGGCAGTGACAGTGAAAACCATATCGCAGGACAAGCCAACTGATAAGGGTCAAAGATTGCGCGACCTTAGGACTTAACAGAAGCCCTAGCTGGTTCATCCTTACCAGTGGCCAAGCACATGAACTTTCGCATACACTGACTGTTACTTTAACTGTTAGTCTTAAATAGTTGGGACATCAGCTGACTAATAGACCTCAGCCTCAAAAGGCTTGGAAAGGAAAAAAAAAAAAATACAACAAGCAAACAACAGTATCAACAACAAGAGATCGAAATAAGCTATGGGTAAAATAATGCCAGTAATTCAGCTGCTACATCTAAGCACTGAAGTCTTAACCCGTCAACTTTTTTTTTTTTAAATAAACTTTATGGCTGTTTGTTCTACAATGTTCTAGAAATTCTCACTCAGGTACACAGTGCCAACAAGTGGCTTGTGAATGTGTTTTGTTGTTTTGTGCTACAATTTTTAAAAAGAAATAAGTTTTGTTTTGTTTTGGGGGGTTTCTGGGTTGTTTTCCTTTTCCTTTTTCTTTCCTTTCCCAATTTTTTTTTTTTTTTTTTTTTTTTTTTTTTTTTTTTTTTTTTTTTTTTTTTTTTTTGGTTTTTGTAATGCACCTGACAAAAAAAAAAAAAAAAAGAAAGATGAATTTCTCTTTACTTCTCTCCACTTCTCCATCTCTTTACTTTAAAGATGGAAGTCTGTGCATGGGGGGGAAGGGGGAAAAAGAGCCTGTTTTGAACTTCCTTGCTATCCATCACGAAAAACATGATTATTTTCTTTCGAGAATTTTCTTTGTCTGTTGCACACCACACTACATCTTTGCGCAAGTGCCAAATTTGTACTGAAGTGTTGACCAAGTTCATATTTTTTCCCTTTCCTTTCTCCTGTTCCTTCTTAAGTTAGGACAGTGTTATATCTTAGACAATCCCTTGAAAAAACCTGATATACCAGCAGCTGGTGAGATTTGACTTTTTTTTTTTTTCTTTTTTTAACGGAAACTGTAGGTGCTGTTCTCAGGTGAAAAGAGAGAGAGACATAAGAAATTTAGAGAAAAAAATATTTTCTGATCTTGGATTTTTGTGTGTATGTATGTGTGTGACTATGGTACTAATAGAAATAAAGTTGGACCATTGTGAGTTAAAACCCACATCTGGGGATGAAATCCCACATCCTCCTAAGTGACTGGTCTAGAATAATCTTGACCTTGACTTTGCACTTCAAATGACAACTTAACCAAGTATAGGGCTCAGAAATTATATTTTTCAGTTTCGAATAGGATGCTTATTGGCTGGATCAGGTGGCCCTGTGTAATCGAGGTGTGCATGCATGACCTGGAAGCGGCTAGCAAACCACTCCCAGAGGTCCCTTTTCCCTGGACAGTCGGTTCTACTAACGTTTGCTACTTAGTGATTTTTGATTTTTTGGTTTGTTTTTTTCCTGTTGATACTTCGAGCAAAACAATCATTGTTTTCACTGAATCTATTTGGCCATTTCCCAGAAATACGGAATTAGCTTATTTCTCAACATTCCATCCTTTCCTGACCAGGAAAAGGAACTGATGACAACTTTGTATTTCTCATCTCTCCATGAAATGAGGTGGAGGCCTTCTGCATTTCTGAAGTGTGGGCCATGTGCATTTCATGCCATCAGAGCCGGGATTTGATTCAGAGTCACTGCAGCCCAACAAAGTGGAGCCTGGCCGAACTCAGCAACCCTCTGCCACACTGCGCTTCCTTCCTATGACGTGACCCTGCCGAAGTCTAACTGGGGTGCCAGCAAGCACGCGTGTAGAGCAACAGCTGATGGTGATGGGACTCCTTTTTAGGTTTTGCCAGCCAAATGCCAAGGCCATGGTAGGACCTGTACAAATAAATTCACAATCATTTCAAATCAGACGCCATAATTCGTGTTGACATATCCAGCAGTAAAGCTCCAGCGGGTCGCCTGGATGTACTATGGGGTTCATTCAGTCCTGTCATCACTTCCTATCTCACCTCCCAAACACCTCCCTAAAGTTTGATTTTCTCCTATGAATAAGGAAAAGAAATATTTTTTTATTTTTCTCTCTCTCAAAGGACTTGCTCTTGGGTTTTGCTTGGAGGAGCTGATCATATCCTGCATGTCAGAGATTTTTGTTTTGTTTTTTTTATTTGTTTTTTGATGACTGTACTTTGATTTGAATTGCCTCTTTTTTGCTAGTGTTGTAATAATGATGATAAAATAATAATAACAGTAATAATAATAATGATGGTCAGCTGTTCCCAGATTAGTAAGTTATGTATAATTTATTTTATTTCTCCCTTTCTACTTTATTCTGCTCTGATTTGGAAGTACAGCCAATAAGCTGTTAGATATTTAAAACTAATTGCTATCACCAACTCATATATATATATATATATATGTATATATATACATATATATATATACATTACATACACACACAAACATACTAATATATGTGTGTATGTATATATATTTACATAAAGACACGTGTTCACCCATATAATTTTACTTCTCCTTTCATGTTTTCTCCTTCTAAAAATTTTGGTCCCAACAATGTCAGTTCTGGTGTTTAATACAAAGGAGTAAATTAACCGGAGGGTCATGTTTAATCTTAATTCTCTTATATGCTCATCACTCATTTTAGTTATTTGATTCCCACAGTCATCTAGAGCCAATTTTTTTGTTTTTGTTTTTAAGCACTCTGAATAAGGAAAAAAATAGACACTTGTTTTTATATCGTTACTATGTACAATGTGAAAACAGATTTTTTAAAAGACTTGTTCTGTCTCTGTTAACCAGTTTCTTCTGACTTAATGTGGGTTCACCTCTCACGTCTGCTGGATACTGACTTTTACACCATGTTATAAAGATGCTTCATTTTCATTTCATGACTCTGGGCTACAAGAATACTTTGTTTTAGCTCCAGGTAGATGCCACGGAGGGCATTCATGGCTGAAACACCAGTGAATTGACAAAATGTTACATGTGATTATAAATTTTCTTCTTCACTTGAAGGGTAAGATGACATTCCTAACAGAGACCTTAAACTGCTGGAACCAGACTTTATTTAGCTAAGTTGATGTCCAAGACTAAACAGTGCATGGACTGAAAAAAGCAAGTCCGTAGTGCTACAATGAACTCTCTTGTTACAACATGAAACCCTCTGAATGTCAAAATTTCTTTGCCCTAGTTTTAGCCAAAAGATAAGAAAAACAAAAATAATTATATTAATGTGTAAAAATGCTTTGAAGTCACTTGATAAAAGGTGCTGTGATCGGCAACTTGCTGTTAACACACTGCTTACCTTGGCATTTGACTGGGTTGTGAGTTTTCTAACGGATCTTAAAAGTTTGTATTCTTTTTCTGTGCCCCATAATGACCAAAAAAGATAAGATGGAAGAAAGGAGAGTAAAACTCAAACCGAAACAGCCGCCCTCCCTCCTCTCTGCTTGCCTACGTCCCTGTTCATAATATATGTTCTCCCTCTCTCCCCCTCCCTCTCTTTTTCTGAGGAATAATCATGCAAGAATTTTGGTTTTTATAGTTGATATGATTGTTCCTCTAAATTAGTCATGTTCTTATATGAATCTGAAAGAATGTCACTGGAGAAAATAGCTGAAGTTACTCACTGGTAAACTCATAACAATTTGGTTAGTTATTATATTTGGGCAAAGTACAAGCTATTATTCAGCATATTCATACCTAAATTAATTAAGTCAATCTTGAAGTTTCTTTGGCATCTACAGTTGAGTGACACATGTCATCAGATCTTTGCTGAAGTACATAGTAGTCATTGTTGAAACCAAATCTTCTATAGGGAACAATACTTAAAATGTTCTTTGATGAAACTGTCTCCTAGATTTGATTTCTGGAGTAGAATTTTACTTTAATTCATTTAAAGAAAATTGTCTTTATTTCGTGCTCCCATTTCAGATTATTTTCTTAATCCAGAAGCTGTTCCTATTCTAAGAAACCTTCTGTCACATTAAAGTTTCAAAAATAAGTATACTTTCATTCATGCTCAAGGGTAAATTATTGAATTGTAATAAACAACTGTATATTTACAAACAGGTTTATAAAATATTTGTCTATCAAGTTAATAGTAAAATAAAACTTATGGGGTCTGCAAGGAAAACAATATGAAGCCCACTGAAAGTGGTTCAGATATCTCTTTGTCTTGTAGGGCATAGGTGTTTGTTTAGCCAGGCTTATACAGTATTTAATTTTAAAATTTCCTGTAACTATCAATTTACCAGGTGGAAGACGATATGTTGAGTTTCCTACTGATCAATTTCTGTCTCCCCAGTATTTCTGTCACTGGTTCACTAAAACAGTATTTATATAGCTCCACTGGCTCTAAAGCTCTTAGTCTTTCTGATGTTTTGGATTTTACAAGTAAAAATTTTTTTTAAAAATAAAAAAGAGACAATCAAATGCCTGGAGCTTAAAACAAAGTATGTGCAACCTACCATCTCACTTGAAATTTAATAAAATAAATAATTATGTAAATATAACATAGAGTTATAGATTTATATTTTGTTCATAACACATAGTGTAATATAAGTTGTATATTTTCATGTTTTTGGTTTTATGTTATCATTCATGCCACAATAAAAATAAAACAGGAGTTTATGTACTCTTAAAAAAATAAGATGTGGGTTGCCACCAACCTGGGTTTTTTTTGTTGTTGTTTTTTGTTTTTGTTTTTGTTTTTGCATTCTTTTTTCAGTATTATTGCCATGCAAGGCACCAATAAAAACAGCAAATGTGTTCTTTATCTAATATACTGTGTTTCTTTTCACAATTCTTGGTATGAACTTATAGTCAGTATTATGAAAAGAACAAAAATATGAAAAAATAATTCACTCTTTTGATATCTAGAGTCCCTCACGTGGAAGGTGACTCGGGACAGGGGAACTAAGGATTTAAGTTTCATTCTGGACATTCCCAGAGATCAATCCAAATTCATACCAATGTCTGTGAGGCAGGGACCTAGCTTCACTCCAGTGCTAGAAGCTACATATCCCTCTCCTGTGTGATGGGGTCTAATACGCGTGAAAACCCTAAGCCTGAAGCACTGGTAGTACTTCCCTGACTGGACACCATCAACGGATATGGAATTTGAATCCTGCCCTTGGAATTATGGTTCCTTTTTGTTCATATGGCAACACTTCACAGTTTCAGATTATGAGCAAATCCTTTGCACCTTTGAGTAATAAGTATTTCTGAATTGCTTAACATGCTGAAAGGGCCTCTGGGTTATACCTTCAACTTCTGAAATGACAGAAATAAGAAGCCTCTCTTTCCTGCCAGTGGTTATGTGGCTCATCCTACCTAACATACTATGTATTTCTTTCCTGACAGACCTGGGAGAGGCTTTGATTGGTTGGATGAGTGAGTGGGTGGATGTCTGGCCAAGATGTTGTTTTGTTAATTATCAAGACACCTGATGTATTATCACCAGATCGATATAAAGCATGTAGTGAGAATATTCCACCAGGATTTTGTCCATTATATTGCCTACTACAAATATTTAAAAATATTCTTACAAGTCTGGTCAATGGCACGCAGAATTAACTATTTTAAATGTAGATTCCTGAGCCCAATTCTGGATACAGTGCATCAAAATCTTGAGGCTTGTGCCATATAACCACTCCAAACAATTTTTCTGTACCTGTTAATGTTTTTAAAACAACCAAGAAGTAGGTCAATCTTTCTTTCCACCTACTTCCCCCCCCCCATGTCAAATTCCGCAGCTCCTATTGCCTGGCTACACTTTTGCTGCAAACTCAGACCTCTGAACACGTTGCAACTGAGGGTCAAAGTAGGCAGTGGCATGGAGGTCCCACCAGCTCCCGGCTCTTCACACCTACTACCTGGGGTTGTGTGTCTACTGAAACTCTGTCCCACTCTCCCTGCCTCGCTATTCCTTTACCTCATTTATCCCCATGAAACAGGAGGCCAGAAGAAACCAGAACACCAAAAATAAAACAAACACAAAACTACCACCCACTTAATATTTGTGAAATAAATTGCAGTTCTTTTGAAAAGCAAAATGGCGGTGGTAGGCGTTGGAAGGTAATATCCTGTTCACTGTGACCCAGACCCCCCCCCCCCATGTCATTCCTAGTCCCACCCAGAGGCTGCAGGACAGTTTTATCAGGAGCTGCTGCTCACAGGCACAATCTCCTTGCTTAGGAAACTGCACCAATGCTTGAATTCCACTCTGGCTTCTAGCAAAAGCAGTGCATTCTACCCTGCAGGGCATCAATTCAGAAACATTCCTTTCTTAGTCTTTCAGCGTTTAAGTCTCTTACAGAATATTTAAGATTAGTACATAATTGTTTTCCTACTGCCACTGCCTTGAGTACCCCCAAAAAATACCAGCAATAGTGAAACATAACACTTTTTTCCCCCAAAATCTCAATTTTTCCGATTTTGTTTAAAGTTCACATATATATTTTTTAAAAATCAACACACTCATTCTCACTAAATTTAAACATTCAGAAGTTGTCTGTATAATTTTGCATCATTACCAAAACCTCAATAAAAATAATGGAGGTAAAGTTAAGCATGAATCAGTTCAATTTTGGGGTTAAAGATTATTTATGAAAAAAAATCCCATTTATTTTCTTGAGTTCCCAAAGCAATCTAGTAGCTAGCAGAAACCTCTTTTATAAGTATTGTAATTAGTATGTAAAGTATACGCAATAATATTGCTTAAAGTTCTTTAAAATAGTCTTGTTTATTTGCACAGGCTAAACATCTGTCCTACAATTTTAGTTATTCTACCAATTTGCTTAGCAAACTATTGTCACCACAAAGAATAAACTAGTTTCACTCCTAACGATGTATCATTTTTCAATTAGTCTGGTCTAGATATATGACATTTTATTTCCCACGTTGCCAGTTTTTACAGATGCAAGCAAGTATGGAATAGAACAATTCTTTTTTGTTATTCAAAATATAACCAAAAGGATAAACGTTATGTTATCATTGATGTCTTTATGGATTCAATTTAAAAGGAAAAAAGGAAAAACAAATTACCAGAATAATTGTAGGAATTCAATAGACCTGAGTAAAACACCACTATTTTGTACATTGCCTGTTTGATTTATTATTAAATTTTAGAATCTGGAAAGCAATCCTAACTATACACAAACTGTAAAATATATTTGAAATAAAGTTTTTGTTTATAAAAATCACTGTTGTGATAACTGTTTTAAAATAAATTCATATACTCTGCTAGAAAGTAGAGGGAACTGTCAAATATTACAGGATACATAATATTAACACCAAAGACCAATTTTATGAACTACCTGGCCCACTATAAGCATTCAGTTTGCCTCCTGTGACAAACTCATACATGACCAGAGTACCTTCAGAACTACAATCAGGAATAAACTTCAAATAATTAAATTGTCCTGGTTATTTGGAAATGATCTTCTACAAAATATTGTCTTCTGAGTTAGCATATAGGAGTAGAGTTCACGATCTGGATTATTCGGGATTAATCTTTTAACATCTGAAAAGTGGGCTCAAATTGGCACTGGTATAGGATTTGGGCATAGATGCTAACTATGGATTTTGAAGACAAAATTTTAGATCGTCTTGACTAAAGAATTAACAATTTCCTCCAATTTCCTGATTTCACAAATATTAAATTACCTATATCTTAAACTCTTGCTTCTAAACTCCCCTGGTGGAAATTTCCATTCTTTCCTATGGTCATAGGAAGAACTTTACAAGTTCATGTAAACTGAACTTTAATTTTTTAGATACCTGAAGATTTCCCCACCATTTATGTGGCAAACGTTGAGAAAGCTTTGTAAATTTTACTTTTCTCATAAAACTTATACAAAAAACCGAAGTGACCTTATCACATGGAAAGATATTCGGACACTTTTATAAATCAAAATAAGAGGCAGTCAAAGTGAAAGATAAGAAGAAAGAGTCTTAGGAGGCTGCATGGTTTGTCTTTCCTTATCTAAATGGCTCAGTATTTAACACATACTACATCAGTGATACCAACCTGGTCCGCCTGACAATATGAAGCCTAACTCTTGCCAAATTTCAAGAGTCACGGGCACCTTGGCCATTCTTTTGGTCTTATACACTCACCTGCTTTCAAAATTTACAAGTACACAAGTACAACTAGCAAACAGAGACAGTGTAGAATACAAAATAAAAGAATCACACATAATACTATATACTATACAAACACACGTGTTTATGTTTATAAATGTATGTACACATCCACACATATACATGTTTATTATGTATATGAACTGAGGACATCTCCAACCACTAAATGAACAAAAATCCCATGGTAGTCAGGACAAAGAAGATGAATTTATGGATTAGAGAATTTCTACTCCCTAACTGAAAGAAGCATGCATTCTTATTTATCATGAGAAATAAACCTTTCATTGCCTTAAATTCTCAGATGGATTTCACACTTAAAGGACTAGTAACAATGCAAAAAGTCACTTGTTTGTAAGCAGATTTGCCAAAGCTGTAGATGTGTTTCATATATAGTTAAGCTATGAATCCTTGAAGAGGGTTTCATAAAGACAACTTGCAGGGGGTCAGAAAGAGATGGTATACATTATGACTAGATAATTGGATATATGGATTAGAGGAGGATTTACATGGATAAAGCTGAAAGAATTATGATCATGATGAATATTGTATCCCATCGACTAGCTTTCTCAATTATCAGATGTTTCAAATTGGCTTTTAATTATATATGTTCAGTATTGTCATAGGTTTAGACAAGATATAAAATGATGCTTCCAAGTTTGTAATTCTTCACAAAATAAGATCATTAAGCAAAAAAACAATTTATATTGTTCTGAATGTGATTAAAAAGCCAGACTCTAAGTGATACAGGATTTAAAACAAAAGTGAAAATGACGTTACTATTTAGACTTATGCTTTTAAATAGTATATAGCAAGTCGTGAGTGGCCAAGCTCTCACTACAATTATGGAATTCTGAAAAATTCCAAAAATATTAGAATAAGGTGAGGGATAAATGAGGTACAACTCTAGAAAAAGAAACTATCCCATGTGAAGCAATAGTTGCTGTGTTTGTATTAGAGAAAGCATAAGAAATTCTATAAGTTACTGTAGAAGGCGCAACAGCTTTTGGAAGGGGCAGGGAAACCAGCAAACCAATCACATAGTTCTAAAGTGACGAATGGGAGGAACTTCAAATGCAAGGTTATTTTTAATAATGGGATACTGGCCACTTAGGGCATCACTAGTATAAGAAAGACTCGAATATGTTGTCTTATAGGGCTTAGAAGTCAAAGAGCCGCCAGAGATACAGGATCTGACACCAGCACAAGCCAAGCAGGCCTCCCTCTTTCTGTCTGTCAGAGTTTACCTTCAATGAGGCAGATGCTAAAGGGTTGGGCCAGAAACACTAAAAAAGCAAACAGGAAGTACCTGAAGTCTTTCATGTCTAAGGAGGGAAAGACTCACCAAGCTCACAAGCCAAGCTTGGGAATCTCACCCTGAGAGGGGACCTGAATCTTTTTAAGATGTCTGTCCAACCACAGTAACAACAAAAAAATGTAGATTAGTCAAGCAGTCTATTGTGTAGGTGAACAAAGTATCGAACAGCTTTCACATAGCTAAATACCTGACAAAACCAAAATGGCCTCTTCACTCATTCTGTATGTGCATTGTTACAATGCTACATAGAGGAAAACTTCACTCTGCCCGAATTGAAATCATATGAGTTCTCTATAGTATTTTTGTGTAAAAGGAATAATTTAAAAAATCTAAATGCAGTGGGACATGGTATGCATGCCTGCAATCCCAGCACTCTGAAAGGCTGAAGCAGGAGAATCTTAGCAACTAGAAATCCCAACTTAAAAAAAAGAATTTAAAGTCTGGGGAAGTATATAGCTCAATATAGAAATGTTAAGTTTAATCACCAGTACAGAGTATAGAGAGAGAGAAGGGGAAGAGGAAGGAGAAGGAGAGGAAGAGGGAGAGGGTGAGAGAGGAAGAGAAGAAAGAGAATGACCTAGGTGGCAAAATGACTACTAATCAAGGAAAAAGGAGACACGAAGACCTATAAATGATATTAATGTTGAAATTAGCCAAGATTGTAAAATAACTATTTTTAACATGGTCAAAAAAACAGATGAATAAAATAGCCAAAATATATAAAAGAAAAAAATCTATAATCACACATGTACTGAAAAACACAGAACTGTTGAAAAAATGAAACAGTTTAATTTTAAAAATACAAAGGAAATATGTAAAAGGATAAATCTTGAGAATTTATCAAATTTTATAAAAATTATTTCACAATTTCAAGAAACAAATAGTCTAAATAAAATCAATAAAAAGAAAACTACATATATAAACATCACAGTGAAACAAGTGAAAACCAAAGACAAAGCTAAATTCTGAAAAGCAGCCACAGGAAAAAAGTAAATCTTCATTTAAAAAGTGACAGTGAGATTAACAGAAGACTTAATAAAAATAAATGAATCCTGGGAAAAAATGAAACTGTATTGTTATCTTCTTCCAAGAAAATTTTGCTGACTAGACCTGTAAACAAGAGTTTTTAAAAAAGACTATTCTACAGGTAGGTGTAGCATCCTGTGCCTGTAATCCCAGCTACTCAGGGAACTGAAGAAAGAGAATTGATTTACTGTAGGAGTTTAAAAGTAGCTCAACCCAACCCGCATAACAAGAACCTGTCTCAAAAGAAAAAAAGGAACAAAAACTCTCTCACTACAATGAAGACACAACAAGGACACATTTTGACACTATTTTGCAGGATTTGTAGTATTTGTTAGCTAATCTGACTATAAAAATTATGGTGTGGATTTCTTCAGGCCCCACATAGACAAAACTGAACTGCAGATATAATCAAGATCATGGGAAACAGTGATATATATGTATTAATATAAATTAACTGGATCTGAATGCAATGCCTTGTCAAATTTTAAATGAATCTAGAAGTGAATATTTGACAATAATGAAAACAGAAATGAATATGAAAGGGTTTGAAAGATTCTAAATTTCTAGGACACTAGAAAATAAAAACTTGAAGGAAAAAAGAGGAGCAGATCCTAGGAATCAGGAAGGAGCTGACGAAAGACATTAGAACCTATAGAGAGCTGGCCCACAGTGCTAACAGATGCCAATAATATACTTTCCCCAACTCTGTGGCTTGTGAGGAGGGAATCTGGGCCCTTCTGAACCGAGATAAACATGGATGATCCAGAGAGAATCAGCAGTACAGCCCATGCCCTTTGTGAACTTCAAAAATATCACAGGGGTTTTGTCAGAGGGTGCTCTTTCTGTGAAGCAGCAGACAATGGCCAGAGACAGATTCAAGCACAAGGGTCTTCAGTGTGGCCAGAGAGTCTTATCAGCACCATTTTGGGAAGGGATTATTTAAATCTGAAACTCAACTAAAAACACTCCATTCCAGGGATTCCTCCTGCAATGCCTATGGGAAAGACTGTCAGTGGTGATATCTACAGGCTAGGACTAGACTAGACAGAGATCTGCTGAGAAGTTTAAATTCAAAGTGAGAAGTCAGGGCTAGCTTGAGTGTCACTCAGAAACTGCTGGGTCTAAAAAACAAGGCACAAAAAATGGCCTCCAAAAAGCTCTCAACTCCCCCCAAATGGATGCACAGGGTAATGAATGACAAAGAAGAAAGCAAAAGCCTCACAGCCAAATTATCCCAAGGAATAGCAGAGGAGATTAAGGTACAGATCAGTGAGGTGGTTGGTAGGTGCAAAGGAAAATGTAATCTGATAACGGAGTTAGTAAGACAGTCAAGGAGTTTACAGAAGACACTGATAAAAAGCTAGCAGAGCTCAACAAAATTTTACAAAACATGAGTCACTAGTTTAATAAAGAGCCAGAGTCCATGAAAATGTTCCTAATAGAAATGCAAGAGATTAAAAGCTGTATAGAACAACAATAACAACAAAAAGCTGTATTGAAAGTATTAATGGCATAATTGACCAGCTTTGCTGAAAAGTTCAATTCCAAAGACTCCTGTGAGATTTAGGGAAAACTTAGTTTAAAGGTCCTATATTAATAAAATAAAGTTAAACGCTTCCAACATTCAATGCCACAAGATAGACAATTCCATTCCACAAGGTACAAAGTGGGAAAGAAAAGGTAATGGAAACCAAGCAATCCTAAAATCTAACAGGGTAAACATTAAGTCTTGTAGTTCCACATCCAGGATCTGAGACAATCTTGTTC
>PVIC010007328.1:0-51315 GCA_004025085.1 Thryonomys swinderianus | reverse complement strand
AAAAAAAAAAAAAAAAAAAAAAAAAGTTTAAGGATAGCCTGAACTACATAGTGAGATCCTGTCTCAAAAAGAAATGAATAATAAAATAAAATAAAATAAAAACAGGAAAGAAAGGAGCCATGAAAGGCAGCCTAAGAAAGCAGAAAGCAATTGACAGAGACCAAGCAACGGCACCATGACGGATTCAAGGATGGAGGTTGGAGCCTCACGACTAGACTACACACATGCCCAGAGTTAAAACAGAACCTGAGCTCTGGGAAGGACAAGCAGAAGGTAAACGAAAGAGAGATGGTACTGTGGGAAGGAAGAGCCCCGCGCACCAAGAAATCACAGGGCGAGGACGAGAAGGAAGCAGCCCTGGCGCCCGAGGAGAGCCGGCGGGCACAGCCGCCCAGAGACAGCTGGAGGAGCCGGAGGAGGCAGCCGGGCTCCCAGCGCCCAGGGGACAGCAGATGCCCGTCACTGTCCCCACAGCAGCGAGTGGCGGCCAACCTCAGCCTCCACAGCCAGGAGAACGTCCTTCAAACGCAGAGGCGACAGCCAACTGCTGGGGGAACGCGGACCGCCTTCATCGTACCTGTGACGGACCACGTTTTTCTGATTTTTCGGAATTCATCGCGAGCCTGAGGACTGCGGGAATTCCCTGGCAGAGAGAGGGTGACCCCGCAGTGGGGACGGGGAGGGTGCAGGGAGCGGGCAGGCAGTTATCCACGTCTCTTCGTTCACACAAATTCCTCAGGACTGAGGCTGGACACCCACAGCAGGAACCTCAAGGCCCCCAGTCTGAGCCTGACCCCAAAATCAACTCAAAATGGGGTCACGGACTTGGGCTTCACACCCAAAGCCACGAGGAGGCAGAAGACCTGGGAATGGAAGCGTGCGCGCGCGACCTCATCAGACCCTAGGCGTGGAGGACCGCCACGGAAGGGCGCTCGGAGCAGAGCGGCTCCGAGGACCAACGGGACGTGACTCGCACGGTCGGGCGCGGTGTCCGGGAAGCAGCCGCTGGAGGAGCCCACAGCTCTCACCGTGTGGGGTGCTCATTACTCGACGGCGATCCCACCCCCGGTAACTTACCTGAGCGAAGTGAAAGCCTAAGTGCATGTAGAGCCCCCGCCTGCCCGGCACGGTGGCTCTGATCTATAATCCGTTTCCATGGGAGGCCGAGGCGGCGGGGGGTCAGGTTGGCAAAACCTCAGCCCTGCTTGGGCAGTCGAGTGACTCAGCAACACTTTGTCTCAAGAAAAAGGCAGTCTGGAGCTGGGCTGGCCCAGTGGGGGGCCGTGCCGCACCCCAGCGGTGTGTACGGCCGCTCCGTCATCACCACGGAACCCCAGCGACGGGTTGCCAGCACTCAGCGGGTCGGGCGCAGGACACGCACAGACCCACGCGGGCCAGGAAGTGGCAGCCGGCCCCAGGCGGGGAGAGCCGGGAGGTGGCGGTGGCGGCTCAGCACTGTGCGGCTCTTAGGGACCCTTCTCGGGATGAGACGGTGTGCAGAGGTTCCCGTGACTGTCGGCCGGCTCCGAGCAGGGTGGCACGGCGGGGGAGCACCCCAGAGCGAGCCAGTCAGCGGTGGGCAGGAGACAGCAGAGCGGGCAAGTGACCAGGGACAAGCGACCGGACACAAGGGCGGCAGCCTCTCCCGTCCCCTCCGTCTTACCAGGCCGCCGGGGCGGCAGCGCTCACTCCCTGCCTCCAGCGCCCCTGAGCCTGGCACCGCGCCAGGAGCCAACCCGGGCGTCACAGGCTCTGGATCAGCCCCTCTGCAAGGCCCACCTGTGACCCCAAGAGGTTTGGGGGACTCTAGCCATGACAGAGGCCCTGACACCACGCGGGTTCTGAACGCGGGAAAAAAGGTAACTCAGGTAAAGCACAGGAATGCACAGTCAGGCTCACCACGCGTGACGATGCCAGCCCTCGGCGGGCAGGCGGCAGGGAACACAGCGGGGAGGCGAGGAGGGCAGAGCTCTGCCCACAGCAGGGGAAGCAGCAGCGAGCAGCCAGCAGGACGCAGGTGGACCCAAAGGCTCAGAAAGTCACCACCATCCATGGGACACATGCCCACGACGCCCGGGAGAGGGGGGGCGGGGGGACTGGGGGGCGGGTGAGGGAGAGGAGGAGGAGGAAGTGGGGAAGAGGACGGAAGGAAAAGGGGCAGGGGAGAGGAGGAAGGAGGCAGGAAAGAGGAGAGAAGGGACAGAGGGAGGGAAGGAAGGAGGGAAGCCAGAGTGACTGCTAATACCAAACAGGCTTCAGAGATGCATAAATTCTATGAAACACACAAATTGCCACGACTGGAACAAGATGAAAGAGAAAAGCTGAATAGCTCTATATCTAAGTAATATTGGTAATTAAAGTAAATTGTAGTTGGTAATAATACTGGTAATTAAATTGGAAATTAAAAACCTTCCTACAATTAACAACCACCAACTCCAGGCTCAAGTGGCTTTGCTGGTGAACTGATTCTTTCCAGCGCACGGAAGGAAACACCAGGCTACCCGTCAAGCTCCTCTGGACAGCAGAGTGCGGGGTGTGGGGCTGGTGTCACCCCAGGCCGAAGCCTGGGACGTCTCGGGGACACCACAGCCACCCTTGGGCCCCACGGGCCCCAAGAGGGTACAGAGCTCACGCCCCGGCCACGGCTGCCCTGACCAGCACCCCACTGGTCTCGCTCAGGAAACCGCGCCCAAACCCACTGGGAGGAGCAGGCTGCCAGGGGCGCTGTGTGGGGCCAGTGGCATCTCGCTCTGCCCGTGTCCGACCCGGCACAGAGGGCGAGGCTGGGAAGGCCCCGGCAGAACCGCCTGCACTGGCTGCGGCCTGGCAGGGCTGGGGCAGTACCAGGGGACTTCGGGGGCCTCGGGATGGTGGCTGAGGGCAGGCCAGCGAGTATGAGGTCCACACACAAATCAGGACCAAATAGACCATGAGTGGTTTTATGAGATGGGGTCTCATGAGGTAGCCCAGGCTGACGAACTTGGGGCTATCCTCCTGTCTCAGCCTCCCGAGCGCTGAGATTACAGGCGTGTTCCACCACGGGTGGCGTGACAAGGAATGTTTAAAATTCGTTACAGAAAAGACACACTGTAAACGGTCCATCACCGGTAGCCCGGCGCTCTTACCACGTTCCGAAGCAGCTCTGGCGTCTTCCCTCCCGCGTCCTCCCTGAGAGGCACAGGGCCACTCAGCAGAAAGGCGGCTCTAAACACAGCGCTGTGTCCTCATCCCCCTTCGTTCCGAGACCTGGCACCGTGCAACTTCTACTTCTTCCTCAAAATCCAAATGACCGTGTAGGGAACCGGTTCTGAATCCGTTCGGGACCAGGACGGCACAAGTACGACACTGGGGAAAGAGGCCTGCGGAGCTGCCACAGGCAGGGGTGAGGCCCCGGAGCAGGGCGGGCGCTCACGGCCCAGTGCTGCCTACGGGACACACGGTTCTCCCTGAAGCCTCGCTGTGTTTCCCCTGCACACTCCCGCACAGCAGTGGCCGGCGCCTGGGTGCCGCGGAGCCCTCGGGCTCAGCAGCGCTGTGCCAGCACAGCAGGGGCCGCGCAGTCCTCAGAGCCGAAGAGAGACGGGCAGCGCCGGCCGGGGCTCCGCACCCATCAGCCTCGGCGGCACCGTGTGGTACTGCAAGCGGGAAGCGGAAACACCCCAGGGCCCGCGACCCAACGCACTAAGTGACGCACAGCACTGTGCACGCATCAGGATTTTATCCAGAAAGAAAAAAAGCGGAGCCTGGGCCTGCTTCCAGTACCCCGATGCCAAACACTCGGCCCCGCACGGAAGCTCCGCCGACCCGGGTGCCTGCGTCCGGGCGTCTAGAGGGACGGAGGGTAGAGCGGGAACCCTTGGAAGGGGACAAAGTGCTCCAGAGTGGACCACGGAGACGGCTGCACACCTCTGCACGGGGAAAACGCGAGCATGAGGCTGTGCCGCGTGACACGTGGGAACCACATCAAGTGGAACACGGAACCACCGTGGAGGTGGAGGGTGAGCCGTGCCAGCGCGGACGGAGCCCTGGCGAGCAGCTACCAGCAGCAAGGGCCAAACAGCTGCGGGGCCCCAGGACCCAGGGTGGGGACACAGGCCCACAGCTGGAGAGGGTCCGGACGGACCTCGGCAAGGCACGGCTTGGGAGCCAGTCACAGGACGACGCCTCCCCGTCACTCAGACACACACAGCAACCGTCGGCCTAGACCAAGGAAGAAGGCCCCCAGGCTGCCAGAACACGCTCTTGCGTACACACATGTGTGGGCACAGGCCCGCGAAGGAACGAGCACAGGACTTCAGGCCTCCAGAGTGCTGCATATGAGGTAAAACACTGATGGACAGTTCTATGTCCAGAGTTCAGACTTCCTGGTTTTTTTTTTTTTTTTTTGCTTTTTTGGAGACAGGGTCTCGCGTTGTAGTTTAGGCTGGCCCTGAGCTCACTATGGTGCCCAGGCAAGCCGCCGCGAACTCAGCAATCCTCCTGTCTCTGCCTCCCGAGTGCTGGGATGACAGACGTGAGCCACCACGTCCCGCATTGTGGTATGCGGTGTTGATTGTTGGTGGGCGTGTCTCCACGCCCAGCATTATATGTGGTAACCGGGGATCGAACTCAGGACCTTGCGCTTGCGAGGCAGGCGCCGGAACCACTGAGCTAACCCTCCGGCCCCAGATTTCCTGTTTTTTGAAAGACACCAAGGAGAACCTAAAAACCAAGGCAGCCCAAGAGAAAATACCTGACGAAGGACTTGGCTACAAACTAGAGGACTTAACTAAAAAAAAAATATATATATATATATAAAACACTGAGCAAAAGAACATCTGAAGAAAGCATCACATTAAAGTTATTAGATGCACTTATTCAATGCAGGAAAAGACCATCCACATACAAGCACCAGGTAAACACAGGCAGGAACGCTAAGGTGGCATGGCCCATGGGTCGGGTGGCAGGTGACCGTCAGCTGGCGCCCAGGTGGGCAGGCAGCTCACCCCACCTCTCGTGTGGTGCAAGGCGCAGACAGGAGGAAACTCCGCATTCCCCAACCCGCGGGTCCACTCTGGATACAGGGCAGAGATCCTGGTCTCATGACCTGCCGCTCACGGAGACCGCCCTGCAGGGCCGTCTACACCAGGAGGAGCATAGTGTGACCAGGAAGGACAGGGCCACCACTCCGCCTGGCCAGATGGACCCCAGCCCTAGGACGTGGCAGCAGACGTAACTCCTGTAAAGATGGCCCTGCTCACCGCGCCTCTACACAGGTGGTAGAGCTGGAGACGGGGGGCGGGACACCTGGGCCATGCCAGCTCTGTCTCCACTGCGACGATGGGCCGGACTGTTCCCAGCGTGCCAGCCTGGGCCCCGTGTGCAGCGTTGGTACTGAGAACAGGCACTCAGCATACAGAGCAGGGGCAGTGACGCTGGCACAGGGTGTGGCACCTCCACTGCGGGACTGGCGAAGCCCCACTCTGGGGACACTGACACCACACCCGTGCCCTCCCGACCAAGCCCAGGGCCTGAGTACCCAGAAACGTTCCTGGGGTGACAGTGCTATCGCAAGACTCAGGCAGGGCATGAACCACGGGTCCTCTGGTCCCAAAATACAGTCTTGGGTAGAAGGGAGATCAGGTATGGGGGGCACATGGCTGCACAGAAGCCGGGAGGGGCAGGAAGGGCAGGGGGCCCCAGGGCCACCCACTCGGTGCTGGGGGACAGGGACAGCATAGTCCGTCTTCCACCCGGCGGCCAGGCTGCAGGGTGCTGCCCATGCTCGGACACGGCTCCTCGCAGGCCCCTCCTGCAGGCCATCCACACCCGGGCCAAGACAGGGGTGGGGGGAGGGGCGCCCACGCCTAGCCACCCGGACCCAGCCCCCTTTTCTCCTCTCTGGGAACCCCAAAGAGCAGCCGGGGTTCTGAGCTGCTGCCGGGAATGGCCCCCAAAGGGGCCCCTGCCCACTGGCCAGGCAGGGCCTCCTAGACAGGGCTGCTCTGTGCCATGAGCGGCCAGCAGGACCACCCTAGACAGAGCTCCGCCAGCCACACAGCTTGGTGCGTGGTCACCATAGGCTGGAACCAGCCCATGGAACCACACAGGTGTCGCTGGAGGGGTCAAGCCGGGGTGGGGCCGGCCGCTGTCTCCCTCTGGGTCCTGGGGCTACAGCAGCATGGACTCAGGGGGCAGAGGCAGGACATCAGGCCACTGCAAGCCAGGACTGCTCCAAACAGCGTCTGTCCAGCACCCAGGCATCGGGCAGCAGGGTGAGGGGTGGTCCGACCTCTTCCTCAGTCGTGGCCAACCTGAAGCTGGGTGCTGAGCTCGCAGGACACCCAAGTGGAATGTGCAGGGGGCAGTGGCAGAACCAGGAGCTGGCAGCCCAGGGATGGGGGCAACACGGGGAGGACTGGCACCTTCCTGGGAAGGGGTAAGGGCACCGCCGTCTGGCAGGGAACAGAGGCCCAGGTTTGTCTCGGATCCCTGGAAAGCAGCGGCTGCTGGGCGAGGGGTTGTGGGAGGCACAGAGATAATCAGGGTCCTGGCTCTCGCCGCTCCGTCCTGGGCGTCCGTGGCCGAGCTGCCCACAGAGCCCAGCACGGCTGGAGACTCGAGAGCAGGGCATGTCCCGTCCCTCCCTGGAGGCCTCGCCCTGGCCGCACCCTCCAGAAACAAGGCGGAGCCTGGGACGGCTGCGGCCCCACGGCTCGCCTGGCAGGAGAGCTGAGGCAGGTCTCCCAGCATGCAGCTCAGGGACACTGGATCCCTGATGCATGTGCGTGTGTGACATGTGTGCACGCTCTCTCCCCGAGACCTCTTCAGCAGCAGCCCCAGAGCTGCGAAGGGGGCACCTTTGTGCACACAGCACTGTCCCTGCCCTCTGTTCCCGAGACACACCGCGGCCCATCAGGCGGCGGCCCAGTCACCATGCTGCTGACGCTTGAAGGACAACACCCGTGTGGGCAGGGACAGAGCCGGCGGGGACAGTGAGGCACCGAGCAGTGAGTGCCAGGGTCGCGCCCCTTGGCCGTGCTGCCCACCACCTGCGTGTCCAGCCGTGCAGGGCTCTGAGGGCAGCTCTGAGGGCAGCTCGGAGGACAAGGAGAGGCGGTCACAGGGCAGCTCCCAGGCAGCTGCCGGGCAAGTGGAGGCGAAGAGGTGGAGACGGGGACCCAGAGCCCACAGGCTGGGCAGAAGCCGTCCCCGCACCCAACAACATGGATCTGCTCAGTACCCTGGACACGCTGTGCCCAGCAAGCAGGATGGCAGCAGCATGGTGTTTTGGGATCACCAGACCCAGGGTGCTGTGGACACTGGGCTCAGACGCCAGATCCTGCGGCCGATCTCTTCACTCATGCTTGGGAAACTGAGGTAGGAAGGAGCGCGAGCTGCACAGCTCAGAAACAGTGTTCTGCCCAGTGCCTGGTGGGTTCAGGGTGGGGATGTGCCCCGGCAGGAACCAGGCACGGGAGCCTGGGGCAGCACCGAGGGCTGGCTCTGCCATGGCCAGGCCTCCCTCCCCCAGCACACGCAGATGCCAGCGACGTCACTGCCAATAACCTAGATTTGAACCAAGAAATCTCACACCCCTGCTCTGCCCCACTTACAGGTTTGCAGACAAGAAGGCCTGGGCAAGAGGAGCCAGCAGGCCAGTCCCGAGTGTGTGGGGCAGGCCAGGACCCCAGATCCCAGCGCCCCAGGCCCAGAGCAGGGCAGGGCCAGGCCTGGCCAGGCTCCCCCGCTCCCCATGCCCTGGCCTCTGCATCCTTTCCGTCACCAGGGCAGCAGGCCGGCAGCTCGACCTCCTAATGCCACTTGTGTGTGCACCATACGGACTGTGCTGCTGGTTCCTCCAAACCATGGAGGCGGCCACCCTGCCAGGGACCCAGCTGATCAGGATGGGGCCTGTCTGGCAGCGCTCAGCCCACCCCAGGCCAGGGCTGACCCCAGCGGATGACAGCCTGGCCCTCGCCCCGGCCCCACCCATGGCCAGCACACAGGTGGCAATTCAGGGACGTCCATCTGGCCAGGTCTGCAGCTTGTGGTCCCTGGAGGGAGGGTCTGGGCCCTGCCTCTTCCTTCTCAGGGTCCGCGGCACGGGAAACCACACGCTGGGCAGAGGCCCCAGAGCAGGCGTGTCCAGCATGTCCAGGCTAACTCAGGAAGATGCCAGGCCTGGCCCCTGGCACAGAAAGAGAACAGCGCAGCGAGCACAGCCCAGGGCCCATCGCCGCCCCTCTGCAGAGTCCACACAAGATGCAGCACCCACTTAGGCACCTGGTGCAGGCCTGGCCAGGAGCACAGTGCACAGGGCTGGTGGTGTCTCCTTTAGGAGAGGGCACAGGGCGGCCCAGGAAGAAGCTGAGACCCTGCAGTTGAGTCTGCGGCCAGTGTTGGAGAAGGTGCCCAGCTGTGCCAAGGCACAGGCTAGATGGACCTCCCAGCTGCCCAGAGGCGCAGGGCACCCTGTGAGGGCGGGAGAGCGGGAGGCCACAGCGTACCCGAGCACTGCAGGTCTGAACAGTCCAGCACCCCAAATTAGGGCTCTCGGGCTTCCAGGTTCCGTGGGGCTAGCAGTGCCCAGGGACTCTCAGCACCCAGAACCATCTGGCCCACCTGCCATGCCAGGCCCAGGCAGGTAGATGCACAGGCAGGCACAACAGAGTCTAGGCCCAGCCTGATGCCCAGAAGCAGGACCCGGAGACTGAGGGTGGAGGCCGGAGAGGCGGGACGCGTGGGGTCCCAGGTGCCCCACAGACAGGGCGCTTCCACCTAGCCCGTCCGGTGACCCGCCTGCCAGCCGAGGACACTGGCGCCCGCCCCTCCTCGTTTGCCCGGTGTCAGCAGGGCTCCCTCGCACATGCCCACGGGGGCAGAGGCTGGGCTCAGCCTTACACCTGCACCCGTCCTGGCTCTTTGGCAGGACCCCACCCCACCCCCGCCTGGGCGCTCGCCTGCCATGCCCCCTCGGGGCCGCTGCGTTACCTGCATAGCTGCCCGTGGCCTTGATGTACATCTGCCCGTACTGCTCCTCCACCATGGTGTCGTAGGCCTCGTCGTCCTCCTCGTCCTCCTCGTTGTGGTAGGACGTGGGGCTGTCAGTGGCGGGCAGGCTGCTGGCCCCCGGACTGGTCCGCTCCCCCTGGGGGTAGGGCACCTGCTGGATGCCGGGGATCAGGGTGGCCAGGCTGGGCACCCCGTAGTAGGAGACGCGGGGCAGCTTGAGCGGGGCCACGCCGGCGGCCACCGCGGCCCCCGCAGCCACCGCCACGCCATCCCGAGGCCCGGTCTCCAGTGGGCGCTTGGGGGCCAGGCCTGGGCCGGCGGCCGGCGGCAGCTCCATGGCTTCGTGCTTCACGCGGGTCAGCAGCGGGATGGGCACGGAGGGGGACACAACGTAGGGCGTGGTGGTGGCCGTGGCGGCAGCCGGCTGCAGCTGGTTGCAGGGGCTCTGGGGCTCGGAGCTGGCGTCCTCGATCACGGCGGTCTGCGAGTCGCAGTGGGGCGAGCTCACCTTGAACATGAGGTCGGTGCCGCGCTCCACGATGTGCTGGATCTGCAGGAAGCCGGCGGTGTACATGACCACGAGCTGCTCGCTGGCGGCCATGGTGAGCTTGCCCGTGTAGCAGAAGGACAGGATCTGCTGGAAGCAGGCGGGGGGCACCGTGCCCGGCAGCTCGAACGCGCTCTTGCTGTTGCCACTGAACAGGTCGCGGAAATACAGGCTGCTGGCGGCCAGCACGGCCCGGTGCGCCTTGAAGGCCTGGCCCTTGACGACAATGGACACATCGCAGTAGAGGCCCAGCAGCCGCTGCTCGTTCAGGCAGCCCAGCACGGTGTTCCCGAAGTTGGGGATCTCAATGTGCAGCATCTGAGACATGGCGGGCGGCGGGGCGGGCGGCTAGACGTGGCGCGCGGTGGCCAGAGGGGGGCACATCTGCAAGGGAAGCAACGGCATGGTCAGGCTGGCCCGGCCTCACCCACGCGGGCCCGAGCTGCTCCCCACCCCACAGAGGTCAGAGAGACTGTGTCCCCCTCCCAGGTGGGGCTGAGACTCGGGGACCAGCCACACCACCCCAGCCGCTCCCGAAGACCCCGGAGCAGCGGTGCGGAGCCGGCTCTGCGGAGGAGCCAAGGCACAGGTCCGGAGCTTCGGGGCGAGAGGGGCCAGAGGGCAGGTGAAGTGACCTTGGGAGGGCCGGGCCGGGCAGCAGCAACTCTCCCTGGAGAAGGGAAAAAGTTCAAGGCTGCCAGGGAGCCCGCTGCAGGACCTCCTTCCCCGGGGCTGGCCCTGGTCCTCGAGGGGTCGGGCTTCTACTCTGTCTCCCCTCTGCCCCTGGCAGCAGCCTCGTGGGACCCCGGGGGCTGCCCTCCCCGCAGCCTCTGCCTCCCCAGACAGGTGGGAGGGGCGGGGCCCGGGCGGGAGGAGGCTGCAGGGACCTTCAGCTGCCCCTCGCTGGCCTGCTGCACTCTGTCGGCGCCAATGCGTCCGCCAGGAGCGACCCCGACCCAGTTTTCCAGCGAGCGGCCCCAACAGGCAGCCGGCCGGGATGCGCCCGCAGGAGCGGGAGCTGGAGCCTGTCGCAGCCCTGGGCACAGGCGCCTGCCCTCCCTCCCAGCCAGTCCTGCGGGCCTGGCCAGCCCAGGTAACTGAGGGGGTCTCAGGAGGGTGCCCCATGCCAGGAGGTGGGGCAGCTGGCCACTGTTTATCAGCGACTCCACGGAGGGGGCGGGGGCCAGCCCGAGAAGGCGCCGGCCCAACTCCGCAGGGACAGCACAAAGGGCCGCTGTGTCCCGCGGGAGGAAAGTGCGGGTGGCCGCAGAGGCGCCGGGCGGCCGGGGAGGAGGGCGGAGCCACGGCGCGGCGTGGGGCAGGTGGGTGCTGCGCCGGGAGGGCCGCAGTGCCCCCGCTGCGGACAAGTTGTCGGCCTGGCCCACGGGCACCGCCGGCTGCGGGGCTGGGGGGGAACCTACCTTCAGCCGCTGCGGCCACTCAGCCTGGCTGGGCAGGCTCCCCGCACGCCCGCCCGCCCGCCAGCCGATCCCGGAATGCAGCAAACGGAGCCGGAGCCCTGGGGTGGGGAGGGCACGAAGCTGGGGGAGCTGGGTGCCCGGCTCGCGGCCGCGGCTCAGCTGCGTCCAGGCCGGCTCTCCTGGGCAGCGCACAGCATCTCAATGAGGCGGCCGGATGCGGTCGACACTCAGGCAGCTCCGGGAATGAATAGCCGCCTTTGATTCGGGAGCTGAAGTAAATGCCAGCTCCCAGCCCCGGCTTTAAACACAGCGGCGCGTTGGTGCCAGAGGAATGCGCGGCTCCGGGTGTTGGTGCAAGACAGACTTTTGATGACTCACTGCAATGCAAACAAAGATGGCAGAAATACTGTACTGTACGCGGGGAACGCTTCGCGGTGCCACGGCAACTCCGACAGCCTGGAAATTTATAGTGCAGTTTTGCATATGAATTACCCAGTAAACTGCCTCCCCGCCATCCTGCGCAGCCCGGTGTCAAAGCATTTAAACTATTCCAAACAGTCTGCAGGGCTGGCAGCGCCTGCCTGGCTCAACTCTTCCAGGGGTGCGGGAAGCTCGGCGCTCGCTGGCCTGGCGCGGGGAGGGGAGTGAGGGGTGGGGTGCAGCTGGGCGAGAACGAGGCGCGGCCGGGGCCAAGGGAGGGCACCAGGGGCACAGACTGGCCCCCGCCCGTCACGGTCGCAGCTCCCGGCAGCAGGCCGGAGCGTCCAGCCCCGGAACCCCGCGTCCCACCTAGTTTTTGAAGAGAAGAGCAGCTTAGAGGTACAGCCCCGGCCTCCGGCACAGAGCGTCCTCGGGGACCCCACCGAGGCTGGCCATTCCCCAGCAGACCGCCTGCTCTGTGATGAGATCCTGCAGCAGCTTGTATGCAGGACCCCGGGGTCCCCCCACCTCACCCCTGGAGCCTTTCTAGGGAGGGGATGGGCAGCAGAGTGGGGTCAGCCCCGGGCTGTAAGGGTCCCAGGCGGACTGCTGGGTGGCCTTGCCTCGGTTTCCCCAGCTACCACCATCAGATGCGGCCCTAGAAGGAGGACATTCCAGCCTCCAGGCCTAGGGGGAGGTGGCACCGCCCAGCCTCACCCCCAGAGTCCCCTCCAATCACCCGGAGCCTCCCTGCTCACAACACCACAAGCTTCAGGCCAAACTCGACAGAGAGCCTGTGGGTGTGGGCGCCGCTCTGGCCCAGCAAGGGGTCCTCCGCGCCCGTCCCTGCCTGCCAAGGCCTGGACATTCACGGGTAACTCAGGGGCACGGGGCCCGGGTTTACAGGAGTGGCCAGTCTCAGCCTGCGGGGGGCACTTAGGCTCCACCTGGCCACAGCCTCCGCACCAGGTGCCTGCTCAGCCCAGGGCCAGGCATCCTCAGAGCAAGGCAGGCAATCGACGCATGCTGGGGGTGCTGGGGTGGGGGCTCTGTGTTACCCAGTGACACCCCACGGGGGCAGGGAACCCTAAGTCTGTAGGCATCACCCACCGGCAGAGCCCCTCAGGAGCTGCTGGCCTCTGGGGCCAACCTCAGCCCAAGGTGGTGACAGGGGGTCCTCTGAACCAGACAGGGGGAGCCCCTGAATGGGAAAGGGGGACCATGCACAGTGGGCAAAGGCCAGCAAAGGGCACCGTGTCCTGGCCTGGGGCGGGAGGAGCTGTCCACAGCTAGGCCAGCCAGCGGCCAGGTAAACAGGGGATGCAGGAGGCTCCTGAGGCCCTGGTACGACTGTGTGAGCGCGGTGGGGGTCCTGGGACAGACCTGCGGTGACCCGGAGGGGCGGGGTCTGCGCCTGCACCTCAAGGACCTGCAGCCCAAGCCCTGGCTCCCCAGAGAAGCCGCTATCACCCCCAGGAGGTGACAAGGCCGCCCGGCTCCCCAGGGGCCAAAGAGACCTGGCATTTCTGCAGCACTGTCCTCAGGCCACCTGTGCTGGCAGGACGCAGCCTGAGTCGGCCACAGAGGACCGGACTGGCCCGGAGCTGGTTTTAGGTTGCTTTCTTAGAAGCTTCAGCAGGGCAAGAACAAAGCTGAACTTTAGGAGAAAAGAACCAGGCGGGCTTGGCTGACGCTGCCCGGGCGGGGAAAGCAGGGCGCACGGGGCCGGCCCTGGTGCTGCAGCTGGGAGGAGTCTGAGAAGGCAGGGGCTGCAGGTACACAGCCTGAGACCTCTGCTCACCCTCAGCACCTTCGAAGCCACAGCACCGGGGAGCCTCTTGCTCGTACTTGCCTCAGTTTCCCCAGCTCCCACCATCAGATGCGGCCCTAGAGGGAGGACATTCCAGTCTCGCCCCCAGCGTCCCTGTCCTTCCGAATACAACCACTTTGGGACACCCATGAAAACCACCCGAACCCCAGGAACAGACCCCGGTGAGGTGCCAGCTTCAGGGTCCCTCACCCCATACACACGCACAGGAGAAGAGGCTGGGTGGGACTGGAGCCCACACAGCTGCACCCCGCAGCCGGAGCCGGTCCCTACAGCAGGCTCAGCCCACAGACCTGAGTCTCGGGCAGGGTCCGGGCAAGATCCAGACGCCCAGGCCTGGTGGCACATGGCTCCGGGCGCACAGGCCCCACAAGCCCCCCACCGTCCCCAGTGCCACCCCACTCCCCACGCCGGGCATAGAACTGGAGGGATGTTCCTTTCACTTCTGCAGGAACGCGGCTGGCGAGGAAGAAGAGGGCGAGAGAGATTAAATTAAATTAAATTATTTTGCAGGATTTAATTTCACCAATCTAATAAGAGGTCTGGACCTGGGCAAAAGCACAGGCAGCACACGGTTGGGGAAGGAGGGGCTGTCTTGGGACCGGAAATGTGGTGCAGAGACAGGAGTCCCCCGCCCCTCACCAGGGGGCTGGGCCAACAGCCCGGTGGTGCAATGGACACTCAGGGTCCATGGAGGCATCACCCCAGGTTGTAGTATGCTGCCCCCAGGCCGCAGGACCCGTGAGCAGCTGCAGCAAAAGCTTCCTGCCGTGCAGGGACTGGGGTGTCTGCCGTGTCCCCATCACAGCATAGCCGCCCCTCTCCCCGGGCAGGGTGAGGGGCAAGCATGCCTCGCATTTATCCTCCCAGGGTCCTGCTGCAGGCCTGGATGGGCACCGGCCCCGCCAGAGGTGAGCAGGGCACAAAGTCAGGCCCTGACGTTGGCATTAAAATCTTAAGCCACCCCCAGGCCTCCAACAGGAGGGGTGGGGCTGTAGGCTTGGGCCTCGGTTGGCACAGCCCTCCCCCCGAGGCCCTAGACAGCCTACTGACTGCACAGGGTTATGGGTCGCCCACCCCTCCAAGGGGTGCAGACGTGGAAATTAAGGCACAGAAGGGCAGGATGGCGTCAAAGCCTCGCGCCAGGAGCACTGCCCCCGAGTACCCGACCGTCACCCTCCTGGCTCCCTGCTCTGGACCCCATGGCTCCCCTATCAAATCCCAAGCCTGAAAGGACCAGCCTGCCAGGCTCCACGGACCTCACCTGGGCACCCACCGCCAAGACAGGCCCAGTGGCAGATTCCTCCATCCCTGTGTCCCTGCACGTGGCGGAGGGAAGGCAGCCCTCGGTCCCAGGGTGGGGCTCCCGCCTGCCGGGCCCCTCCAACTACTAGGGCACCCGGGGAGGGGGAAGCAGGAGGCCTAGGGGGAAGTGCCCCCACTATGCCCGTCGCCTGCAGCCCCTGGGCAGCTCCACCTGACAGCAATCCTGGACAGCGGTGGCTATAAAGTCAGTTTCACTGCACTAACGAATGTTTGCCTGGAAGCTTTTCTCTTCTTTTCCAGAAAGAGTGGGCAGCATGCCAGGATCTGCAAATTCAAAGATCTGCTTATCAGTCTCCCTCTCCAGCTTCCTAGAGGACAAGGCCAGCAAGGCTGGGTCCCCACCCAGCAGCACTCGCCTGCCGCTCACTCTGTGCCGTGTGAGTCACCCTAAGCAGGTGGCACCTGTGGACGCCACCTGCCCGGACACCAGGCCTGGCACACTGACTCCCGCGCGTTCCTCTGAGCAGGGAGGGTGGTGGGTCCCTCCACCCTCCCACCCCACACCCACCCGGTGCACCCCTTGGAGGCTGCCAGCCCAGCCCGAACAGGTCCAGAAGGTTCCCAAGGACTTAAGCAGTGTTCTGAGAAGAGCCAACAACCCCCCCCCCGCCCCCACCGCCGTATTTGTAATTTAAATAACGGGAGCTTGAAGAGTGTCTCCCTTGGGCACAGTTTAATAACTTAAAAAGCCAGCGCCAGCGCCAGCCCCTCCGCATGGGCCGCCCATGCTCAGGGAGGCGCGGTCTCCCTGCTCCGGCCAGGACAGCGGGCAGCAGGGCGGGTGGAGCTGGTGGGCAGCTGGCTCACCCTGTCGCCCTCCTCTGGCCCAGCGCGGCTGGGACAGGGCCCAAACCACCTGGGGCGACCCGAGCAGCAGGGGGACGCGGGCGGTGGGGGGGGGGGGTTGTCCGGCTGGCACACGCTGGGGTGGGTCGCCAGCCTCATCACAGACAGCGCTTCCGCACACCCGTCTTTAATATTCATAGCTCTCTCATCTGCATACCATGCCATAAATAGTCGGGGAGGAAAGACACAAAGGTCCCCTGCATTCCTAATCACGCTTAAAATCTAATGCAAATCAGAGTGACAAGAAGCACTAAATCAGCCGCCAGTGGGGGCCACGCTGTTGAGAAGAGGCCGCGGCACTGGGCTCCCCACCTCCACATCCCCGGCAAGGCGGCCCCGGGGCCCCGTGGGGCAGGATGAGACCCCGGACACGCAGGACCTCCCAGTTCCTGCATCCTGGCCTCCCAGGCGGTCCCCCCGCCCCGAGGTGCCGGCCCTCTGGGCTCCGGGCAGCAGCAGGGCGCTGTGGAAGGGGTGGCATTCGAGCTTGGGGCCTTGTACCCATGTTTTAATTCCAGGCCAGGCCGCCCCAGTTCTGGGACTCAACTACATGGCAGTGAGACTTGGGGTGCCCAATCCCCACCTGCAGGGTGGGAACAGGCATCCCCGGCAGAGCACTGAGCCACCCAGGGACAGGGCATGGCAGAAAGGGGCAGCACAGCGGCTCTGAGCCTGCACAGCTCCAGCTGTAGGAACCACAAGACGGAAGGGACAGGGACAGGGAGGGGCCTGACAGTGTGGCCCAACCTGGAGTCTGCCCAGCAACACATGGCACCAGCCCTGGGTGGCATGAAACACACTGCAGGGTGCTGGGGGATGTCCTGCTGGGGCCCCAGGGCCTCAGCCAAGCTGCCAGCCAGGGAGCCCTGTCCAGGGCCAGCGAGGGGCAGCTCATGGTGGGACTCCCGCACAGCCTTGCACGGCTCCTGTACCCCTCTGGCCACACCAGGAAGAGATGGAGACACGGGCTGTACCCTGTACCCAGGGGGTGCAGGCCCAGACAGAACCCAAGGCTCGCTCCCACTGGACCTCGCTGTGTGCACGGGGGGCACATGTGCAGGGACGGCCCCAGGCTGAGTCCCCGGGGCGGGGGGCCCTGCCCCACCCCACCGACCAATTGCATCTAGCCTTGCCACCCGCCTTCCTAGACACCTGACAAACACCCCAAGCCCATCCTCGGAACAGCCAGGACCCCATTAACTTCCTGTTCGGGGAGGAGTGCTGCACCTGCCCTTGTGGGGGCACTGGGTGGGCACCTCAGGGTCCTGCTGGAGACACAAGCCCTGGTGGCCTGGGGTTCCCCACTCGCCACGAGGGAGGGAGGTGGGGAGACTCCTGCTGCCCGCATCTGCCCTGGCAACATGCCCAGAACTATTTTTAAGCCCATTTACTAGAAATCCCTCAAATTAAAGGAAATACAGATAATGCGGCAGAATCCTGGGGGCCAAATAAAAGCTACACAAAAACGTTCTCATGCTCCAGGGTGGGAGGCCTAACCACACACCCCAAGCCTCCACAGTCTCTCAGAACACGCACAAATCTTGTGTGAGGAAAGCCGGGGTCCTGCCTGGGTCCCGGGACCTCGGGGAGTGTCAGGGGGTGCCAGGGCCCCCAGCTCTGGGACCTTGGGAACATCCAGGGGGACAGGGCTGCCTTAGGCCAGGGCCACACACAGTAATTATAGGTGTGAAAATTAACACCCATACATGCGGGCATCCACTTTTGCAACCCTGCGGCCCAGCGCCTCCACCAGCACTGGCAAGGGCGGGCGGCTCTCCAGAGGGAGGGGTGCCCGCAGCCGTCCCTGGCCAAGGCCTCTGCCTAGCCAAGCCCCACCCACCAAGACGGCCACAGCCCAGGCCCGCACCTGCCTTCACAGGGTTCCCAGAGCCAGGAGGCAGCTGTCACCCCCACACCTCACACAAATCCAATGCAGGAGGCCAGCTGGGGAGGCCGGAGCTGATGCCGGGGTGGGGGAGCCCCAGGACAGGCCGCTCAGACACAGAAAGGCCTCGCGTGGGATCCCGAGAATGAGACCCAACGCCGGCGCGGTGGTGCGCACCAGTAACCCCAGGACTCTGGACAGAGGCAGGAGGGTCACAGGGCAGGCCCAGCTGGGGTAACAGTGACTTGGCAAGACTTTCTCAAAAGAAAAAATAAGCAGAGCAGGGGCCATAGCTCCAGGCAAAGGCTTTGCATTTAAAACCTATTACTACAGCAAAACAAACAGCCAGCCCCAAAGAGAACCGCAGAGGGTCTGTTCTGTCACCAGACACGCACCCTGCCAGGTCTCCACGGTGCAGGCAGGGCAGAAGGACAGACAGCAACAGGTCACTCTTGGGCAGAGGTATGGAAGACACGGCCCGGTGGGCACCACGTCCCCAGGGGCCCCCAGAGCCAAATGGCCTCAGCCCCCTTCCAGGAACTGGCAGCCCCTTGGCCGGAACCCCCTTCCCCTCACATTGGAGCCCCGACGCGTGGTCCCCAGGGCGGCTGGAGGATTTGCCAAGCTGGAGGCAGACAGGGACTGAGGGCGCTGCACGTGGTCCTGGCCGAGGCCCAGCGCACTGCGGGACCAGGACCCCACGCCCGAGGACAGGGCTGGGTCTCTCGGGTGACCGCGCGGAGCTGCACCAGCTTAGGACACTCAGCAGCGCCAGGTCCGGCGCAGCCCAGCCAGGCCCGACACGGTGCGGGCAGCACGGAGAAGCCCGCTGCTCAGGGCAGGCGGGACCCAGCACACCCCTCACCGAGGGGTCACCAGCGGCAGGTGCGCAGCTCAGGACGGCCCTCGATCGCCGCCTGCCCTGCTGCCACCGCACACGGGCGTCCCTGTGGGAAAGAACACCTAAGAGGCCACGCTGGGCACGGCCCCCCCCAGCCGCAGTCTGGGGGAGCCCAAGCTGAAGCCGCTCGCCCTGCCCCTGCCCCCCCACCGCTGAGCATAGCTGCTCCGCCCACCGGTGCCTCTGGGGCTCACCGAGTTAGGAACACGCAAGGCTCACGCTCCGGTCACACCGCAGGAGACCCCCTCGTGTACACTGGAGGCCACCACCGAGCTGAGGCGTGGCTCTTCCCTCTCCTCCCCAGATGCATCGCCCGCGCCCATTCCCTGCGCGCACCCTACCTCAGCACGCCAGTGACGGGGCCATAGCTGGCGCCCCGAGCACAGGTCTGCGCGGACTTCTGAGCATCGCACTGACAGGACGGCCAGGGGGCCTCGCCTGCCGGGAGCGGAGGCTCTGCGGCCCGCTGAACCCGGCTTATCTCCGCGTCTCCCGGGGGCCCCACTAGTGGTGGGCCTTGGCTTGGCCGTCACTGGCCGTCTTTGTTTTTATTATCCCTTCCCAGACGGCTCGTGCTTCTGGGCGGAGGCCAGTGCTGTCTGTCCCTCTGCGTCCTGGCTTGCGCAGGCTTCGGGGGGCAGACGTGAGGACCGTCCTGACGCCAGGGTGCCCGGGCAGGGCGAGAGCCTCCCCACTCCCATCCACACTGCACGTGAGCACCTCTGCTCCAGGGCCCGCCCCGCCTCTGGGGGGTCTCTCCTCAGGTCAGACCACAACATCCCTTCATGGACTGCGGCCCTGCTGGCTGATAGATACGGGAGAACTTTAAAACTCACCAGCTCTGCAGTTTCCAGAATATAAACAAACTTCTACCTAAAAGCCTCACATTTAAGAGGAGGAACCACAGACTCTGACGGCACTTGTACATATTAACACTAATTCCCGTGATCTGAAAACACACATGGCCACACAGGCCCGGCGTGGTGGCTGGCTGCTGTCCCAGCTATTCAGGAAGCTGAGGCTGGAGGATCTGGGAACCCGGGAATCCAGGCCGGCCTGGGCACCACAGCAATGCCTGATCTCAAAACAAAACTTAGCACTGTGGCCAAGAAAAGCACTCCAGGATTCAGCCTTTCCCCGCTTGGTAAGCCAGCGCTCTCGTGCTGAGGGTAAAGCAAGGCGCACCCTCCCAGGTCACAGCAAGACAGGGACCCTGCTCGCCCCAGTTCTGCCCAGTATTCGCCGAGGGGCTGGGAGGGCAGCCAGTCAAGGACAGGAAGTAGGAGCAGAGAGCTAGAAAACCGACGCAAGGTCTGTAGACAACACGACTCTTGCACAGAGAAGCATCGGTGAGACGCAGCAGGCCTGAAGGATACGCACAAGGACTGCTAGATGCCTGGGACATGGTGCCCACCAGGCCGTGTCTTCCGCACCTTCTGCCCGAGTGACCTGTTGCTGTCTGTCCTTCTGCCCATACTCAAAGCCACAGAGCTCTGTACCCGCTGTGTAAACAACTGGGAACTGAGAACAAGTCCATTTATAATCAACACCGAAAAGCAAGTGCTCAGGGATAATGCAGCAAGATTTAAACTTCGAAAACTGCAGAGCTTTATTGAAATAAATGAAAGGTCCGAGCAAATGGAAACACATCACCGATGTTTCTATCCAGACGTCACCCCAAAGCCTCAGGTGAGAGACGTGGGACTAGGGTGCGATAACTGGATTCATCCTGGGTTGTCCGGTGGGGAGGCCCGGGCCGGGAGGGGGCGCAGAGCAGGTCTGCGGGGATCAACGGGAAATGAGGGACTCTGCCCCCAGCCTGGCACCGCCAAGCCGCCCGCCTGGGGACCAGCTGACTGCAGGCAGAAACCTGTACACGCTAAAGTAAACCTTTCCTCCTTTCACTGCGAGTTCTGGGTAATTTCTCTTAGCAACGAGAAAGTAACCCAGACACGTTGTGCTCAAGGGAGAAAAGGACCTCAGTGCTCCTCACACTGACCACAGACTCGCTGTCAAAACCCCTGCTGGCTTCCGTGCAAGGGTCCGACAGCCGCGCACATTCACACGGAGACGCTGGTCTGGAGGCCACATTAATCCTAGAAAGAACAAGCGGGGGTGTTCGGTGCTCCTGGTCGCAAAACTACTCCAAAGCTACGGTAGTCCGGCCAGTGTGGTACTGACACAAAAATAGACCAGATCAATAGGCCGCCGAGAGTAGTCTATAAATAAACTCTGTGTCTACCGTCAGCTGGTGGACAAGGACACCTGGGCCACCCCGAGAGAGGAAGGGCGGCCGTCTCCGAGCCCGCGCTGGGCCGCAGGGACACCCAGGCGCTCTGTCCGAGGGGCTGCCTCTCGCCGCGTGGGAGGAAACTGTCACACGCTTACGAGAAAACCAACAGTAAGCCTGTGGGGCCTGAGCTGAGCAGTGAGTCCCTAGAAACCAACCCATGTGTACAAGGCTTCTGCACTCCGAGGGCACCAGCGGCTGGCGCAGGCACGGCCCAAGGGCGAGGAGCACCTGCCTATCTCTCCTTTTGTTCTGTTTTCTGTGGGCGCTGCAGGCTGAGCCCAGGGCCTCATGAATTCAAGGTAATTAAGTTGCACCCACAAACTTAACATGGCTTCCTTTGCTGCCCCCCTGGCCTCCAGCTCTGAAGCCTCCTGCCTCAGTCTCCCTAGTAGCTCAGGTTACAGGTGTGTGCCACTGTACGTGGTCTGCCAATCATACTTCTGAGAGAGGCTTGTATATATATAAAATGTAAAGAATTCTGGCCAGGCACGGCAGTACAGTACATATCTGTAATCCCAGCACTGGGGAGGCTGAGGCAGGAGAGTCACGATAGTTGAAGGTCAACCTGAACTGCACAGTGAGATCCTGTCTCAAAAAAAAAACACCACAGCAAACAAGGACTGTGGCCGCTCGACAAAAAAATACATATATAAGCAGTCCAGTTCAAAACTGAGTAAAGCACACAAAGACAGATTCCTCCAAAAATATACACAAATGTCTCCTATACAGATGCAAACAGTGGCTGTCCTTGGGCACCAGGAAAACCCTAACAGGGCGGAGGGTGTGGCTCAGCGGGAGAGGGACCTGCTTCGGATCCAGCCCCAGCACGAGGGGCAGGCAGAGCTGACCGAGGGGGAGGGGAGGGACGCGGCCACCGTGACAAAGAGCAGTTTCCTCAGCAGGGCAAGGCGGCCCAGGCTCGCGGCCTGGAGAAAGCAAGCGCACGTCGGCGTGGGCACCGGCGGGGACCTGCTCCTAGCAGTGCAGGGTGCAGCGGCCAAAAGGACATCAAAGCTGCGCCCAGCAGCTGACCAGCAGATGAGGGAACCGAGCCTGCTGCTGCCGACACACGCCAAGCATCACGTGGGTGAGACACCGGCCGCCCCCGTCACCGCTGTGCCATTTGCAATTCTGTTTCTCCAGGATGTGCAGGACGGGTGATTTACACACGTATAAAAGATCGGCGGTCGCCTAGGGCCGGGAGAAGTGGGTCTTGGAGGGGCAGAGGGAACGGGAGTGATTGCTGCTGGCATGGGATTTTGTGGGGGGAGTGACAGGAATGTTTTAAAATTGATTGTGGCGATGGCTGCACAGCCCCAAATATACTAAAAGCACTGAGTTGTGCAGTGCGTGAATCACAGCCACACGGGTGAACTGCACGGTGCGTTGTTTCTAAAAGGGAAAAACTACTGATAAATCAAAATGAAATTTTCAAAAATTCAAGCGGCCCACCGGAAGGAAGGAAAATAAAAACCAAAGGGAGAACAAATCAAATACAAAATAAAAAGGCAGACTTGAGCCTGCCCCACCGACAGCTCATCAGCGCACACGGACAAAGTGCACCCATCGGATGGACGCAGGGCTCAGGGCCCAGCACACAGGCCGCGGGTGCCAGGCTGGCACCGCCAAACACTGAGTGAAATGCAATCACAAAACCTGTGACTTAGGCTCCCGCCAGGAAGCAATAAAAAATAAATTATGTGAAAAGGCAAAGAGTTGGAATGGCTCAGACCACTGGAAAAAGAATTAAACAGGAGGAGTCAGGTGCTGGGCGCCCTCACGTCAGGTCAGGCTGCCACGGACCGTGGCGAGGCTGAGGCAGGCTGTGGCAGGCGCCCTGCAGCGCTGCCCACCACGGGGCCACCGGCCGGCCCCACGCTGTGCAAGCACTCGCCGGAGTGGACCAAGGTGCTGAGCACGAAGCAAAAAACACGGAGACGCCACATTTGTGCTGTGCAGAAGCAGCTGCGGACAGGGTGTGGCGGGCAGCCTGGGCTGGAGGGCAGCGTGGCAAATACATTTGGGAGGAGGCTGAGGCAGAAGGACTGCCAGGAGTTCGAGGCCAGCCTGAACTGCAGAGCAAGATACTGTCTCGAAAAAATGTAAGAAAAGAACAACCCTCTTTGCGTGCAGTTTGTTGCTTTCTGTGGTCAAATAATAATCCGTAGATGGGCGTAACCGCAGTGTATGCTTGACTACTCACCCCAGGCCACTCGCACCACACTTGGGTCTGCAATTATGTCCACAAAGTTTTTTTTCCCAATACCAGGAATTGAACTCAAGACCTGGCACTGGCCAATCAGGCGCAGCACTACTGAGCGAAATCCCTGGCCCCAGAAAGTCTTAAAGAGAACCAGAAGGTTTGTATTACTCTGTGGTGTCACCTTAAAACTTCTCAATCCTTTAATGTAACACCCAACACAGCAGCAATATTTATAAGTTAGCAGCATTAAAAGCCTGAACCATTGGCAAAGACCAGAGCAACACCAATCAGTAAGCACAGCTTTAACATACAAACTTGCTTCGCTGTAGTACTGAGGATCGAACCCAGAGCGCACTGAGCTACAGCTCCAGTCCCAGTCCTAATTTTTGTGTGTATGTGTGTGGTACCGGGCATCAAACTCATGCCCTTGTCCATCCAAGGTTGGTGTAGTACCACTTGAGCTAAATCCCCAGAACCCAGTCCTATTTTTCTTTTTTTTAATTTTCCATAGGTTGTCCGAGCTGGTCTGGAACTTGGGATCCTCCTGCCTCAGCCTCACAGGTAGTGGGGATTTCGGCCACACACCACTCCACTTGCCTAAAACCTTTGCCGATTCACTGCACATCAGAAAAGCACGGGTTATAAGGTGTCAAAGGCAGGCATGTGGCATGCACAGGGGCTGTGTGTGTGCAGGCTGAGGAAGGGGTCGTGTCAAGGGCGCCCGTCTGCACGGCACGTTCACACTCCTTCCTGTCACCTTGGCCCCTCTCAGGAGAAGCCAGCTCTGTAACCACCGGGCCCAGGTCACAGCAGCACGGGCAGAAGCCACAGGGTCAGCGCCACGGGGCCCCTCTGGATGCCGAGGGAAACGCGTGTCCTCAAGGAAAACGCACGTGAGAGCATGGGCTCAGGGACAGGCGGAGGCTGGTGCGGGGGAACCGAAGAGGTGGGCGGGGCCAAGCTCTGCCTCTGCGCATCGCCGGCACGTACGAGCCTGAAAAGATGAGCCGGGCAGTGCGCGAAGCTCGGGGTTTGCTCAGTTCCGGCAAGGGTGCTAGTAACATCTGAGATGGAGCCCAGGGCCTCGGCACAGGCCGCATCCCAAGTCTGTCTTTATTTTTTGTTGTGGTTTTTTGAGACAGGGTCTCGCTTTGTAGTTCAGGCTGGCCCTCAGCCCACTATGTAACCCGGGCAAGCCTGGAACTCAGCAGTCCCCCTGCCTCAGCCTCCCAGAGTGCGGGGGTGATAGCTGTGCACCACCACGCCTGGCCACACTGGTTTTAAAGGTGCTGCTTTGTGGCTGTGTTTGACAGCAGCATCCACCTACCAGCAAGATGTAATGCCTGGTCTTGGGGAGCCCATGTCCCCCACCCCGTGTGTGGGAAAGCCATGCCTTCCGGGCACCCCAAAGCTGGTCACGACCTCCCAGGCCGGACCGCAGAAGCATCAGCCAGGTTAGACATGAAGCTCTCCGCGGGCTCTTGGAGCATCTGGCTTCTCTGAAGCGGCGTTTCTGCAAGTCCTGAAAACTACCCCAAGGCGGACACAGGCTCAACACAGTCGCCCGGGGCTGCCCGCTGGGACCCACCTGGCCCGTGGCATGGGGCCTCGTCCGGGTCCCGAGCCGAACGGGAAGCGCAGCCTCCGTGTCCCAGCCCCACCCCGGCTCCCCCGCGCCTCGCCCGGTTCCACGCTGCAGCCCGCGAGCCAGCTGGGTCTGCCCGGGCTTCCGGATGGGGCAGAGCTGCTGCCCCCGGGCCCGGGTGCTCGGGCCTCAGCGGGCCGTCCCGGCCGCACACGCTCGCCCAGCGCTCGAGGCCCTGGGCACAACTCTCCTTCCCGGCCAGGGCCCTGTGCTGTGGACGTGTCACCTGGTCGCCCCGGTGGCCAGAGCCTCGCGGCGCTGCCGGCCAGGAGCGCACACTGCACGGCGTGGCCCAGACGCTGTCACCCGGCACCCTTGGGCCCAGAGGAGTCGGGTGGGCAGGCAGGGCAGGGCACCACGCCAGGGACCCTTCTAACCTCGCGTGCCCCCCTGCCCAGCCAGGGCCCAGGGGAAAGCACTCCTGCCCCCTCATCGCCTGCACACAACGAACCTGCAAAGACCCCACGAAATGCGTGACGTGGCGAGAGCGGGACGTCGGGGACACGGGCTCAGCCCACCGGCCCAAGCGAAGCCGGGCAGAGGCCACCACCACGCGCCACCGGCAGCCTCCCAGGGCCCGGCCTCTCCCCCGCCCTGGACCCGGAGAGCTCAGGGAGCCCTGGGGTGCCTCGGGCAGGAGCACCGTGCCCTGGGAAGCGGTGTCCCGTCACTGTCACCGGGCCGCCGTCGCCGCCGCACCTCCACAATTCACTAACCACTCCCGCGGGAGCACTGAAGGTAAATATGTTAATTTGACTTCAATCATGCGTTCTTTTAAGCACATGCTATATTAGTTTAGGGCACAGAGCCTGAAAACCGCTCAGGTGTGTGCACCTGCCGTCTGCTAGAGAGATCTCCAGCTCCTGCCACAGTGTGGGGGGACCAGCGGGCAGAGGTGGCAATGCCAGGGCCCCAGCCTGGCAGGATTCCCACCTGGCCTGGCTGGTACCACAGGCTGGGCAGCCAGCACCATCCTCAGCCCGAGTGAGGGGTCGTCCTGGGAGCCGGTTCCAGGGCCCAGGGACAACACCACGGAGACCCAGCCCACTCCAGCGGCGAAGAGCCACCTGGCCGTAGGCCGGGGTTGGAAGCCATCCCAGAGGCTGCCTAGAGCTGGGGCCCTGCCTGCCAGCACCCCAGCAGCTCCTGACCACCCTGCTGCGGACACCAGTGCTGCTGCCACTGCGCAGGGAACAGGGACAGGAGTGGGCTTGGGAGACACGGGAGCTACAGGAAGCCACCCAGGCAGAGCCGCGCGGAGGCTGGCTGCACCCGGCCTGCCTCACCCTGCGGAGACTGGAGCTGCTCCCTGAGACGGGCCCAGGGTAACCCCGTGCCAGGGGCCACACAGAACACGCTGCACCCAGGATGCCACGCACCCTGACATGGGGTCCCCGGTGTGGGTGCCACACCAGGGTCACACTGGACTCTTCCCCCTGGCCCCCTCTGTCCCTTCCTGCCACACCCCTCCTCCGAGGCACCCTGAACCCAGGAGGTCCCAGGAAGCCCCAAAGACAGCCCTGCAATGGAGTCTTAGAAGCACCAGGTCCACAGTGCCAGGCCCCCACCCTATACTGGCATAGATCTGGACTGCCAGGGCACCACATTCATCTGATTTAGGGTGCTGGGTATGAACCCCAGGGGTGTGCAGGGGGCAGAGGCCCAACCACTAGACCCCACCCTTGGGGTTGGCCAGCCTCAGACAACCCAGGGGCAGCCACTCCTAGCACCCTCTGACCCCCAGGAGTCCCCAGGACCCCAAAGCTGGGTGGTTCCCCCCACCCCATGGCCATCAGCTGGAAGTGGGGGTTAGTGTCTTCCTCTCCCAGCAGACCCTGGGCCGCGGATACCGCCTCTGCCTCTTGTCTTCCACGCCCAGCTCGGCCAGCTGAGCAGCGAGGGTCTGACCCACCTCAGCCCACACTGCAGGCACAGGGGGACACCGGCATCCTGCAGCCGAGGCGGTTTCTGCCCCCGTATGTGAGTGCTGGCCTGAGCATAACTTGTGGCTCAGGAGAGAACGGGGGGCTATGTGAACAGGGCCCCTTTCTGACACCACAACTCAACATGGAACCACCCCCTCCACTCCTGTCCAGGGGGGCTCAGGGCTGGGCTGGGGTGGAGCCCACGGCTTGGTTAGCATCTGAGTTATCTTTGTTTTGCATTGTTTTCATTGGAGGCTCACTTTGGTTCCCAGGTTGGCCCTGGAAATTCAAGCAACCCTCCTGCCTCAGCCTCCTGTATGGGGACCACAGGCGGAGCCATGGTACCCTGCTATGCCTGTTTTTGAAAGCAGGATTTCTGCACATGTAGTTAACCCAAGGCAGTAAGATCGTGCTGGCTTTGGGGTCCCCAATCTCGGGTGGATGTCCTGGGGACTCTTCTGCTTGGGAGGAGGCTGCCATGGGGAGTACCCCAGGTTCGGCCCTGGGTGGGACGCAGGGAAGCAGACCTGGGTGGCACTTGGGTCCTCTGACGGAGTCTGCTGTGCTTGCCCCGCTCGTATGCTCCAGGGGCATTGGAGGGGCATGGCCGCTGGCAGCCAGCAAAGACGGCCCTTTCCAGGACACCTAGTCCCGGTGACCCTAAAAGCACCCTGCACTCTACCACACAGGCTCCACCATCACACTGCGAGGCCCCTGCCCACACTGTGACACGTGTGCCACCAAGAAAGCCACAAACAAGGGCATTAGTTAAAGCGGGCTAGACACAGAGTCAGGCTGCAGAGGCTGAGAGGACCAGGGGACAGCCCGGGCCCTGACTGTTATGCCAGCACTGGGAGGCAGAGGCAGGAGGATCTCAAGTTCAAGCCCACCCTAGGAAATTTATCAAGACCCTGTCTCAAAGTAAAAAGTAAGATGGCTGAGGGTGTAGCTCAGGTGAAGGCCCTGGGCCCCCCAGTGACACACACACATCCCCAAAAGGAGAAAGGAAATTGCACCACTGTAACCACATGGATGAGCCCCGAAAGCAGGTGGCAGGCAGAGCCTGCAGGTCACCATGACCACCCCAGGCTCAGCGTCCACAATCTGAAGATCATGGCGGTCTGGGGAGGAAACCCCGCACTTGCGCCTGCAGGAAGTTCTGGGTCAGAGCGCAGGGGCACTAAAAATACCTGCACCACTCCTCAGGCTGTGAGCACCACCCCGCAGACGCAAGCGCGCGGGCGACCTTCTGTGGGGCACAGGCCGTCGGTGCCAGCCTGGCTCCGGCTCACATGGGTGGCAGTTAGCTCCTCTGTGAGCTTTCTGGTCCCCGTCTTTGGTCTTTTTCTGCCTGGAAGCCCCACCTGCCAGGGCGGCCAGCAGCTGGACCCGAGGCCTGGAGCAGAGTGGAGCTCCGGAGGGGCGGGGCCGCCGCCTGGACACCGCTGCCAGTGCCTGTGGGTATCCCAGCCAGAGGAGCCCACGAGTGGCCACCTTCCCGGGAGATGCCACGCTGGGAGGTGAGGAGGACGACACCCGACGACCCTCTTTTGGGTGCAGGAGCATCTGGACATCCCGTGTCTGAGCCTGAGGACAGTGAGTGCTGAACCCGGGCAGCCTGCGGGGCACTGGTCTGCTCCCTACACAGCGCGGGCACAGGGAGGGCCCAGCCCTCCACCCACACACTGGGACCCCAGCTCGTGGCTGCTCTGGCCCCTTGGAGTCCCGCCCTCTGGGCCTCCCAGAGCCGCCCGCCCTGACACTGGCAGAGTGGCCCGGCTCTGTGCCCGCCATGTTGCCCCGGGGCTCCCCATGACCCAGGGCTGCTGGTTTCCAGGCTGCTTGCTACGGCAGGGCCACACCGCTAAACTGGGTTACAGTGAGTAACACACTTCCTGCCTCTGTCCCAAAACTTACATAAGCCGACGGCCCGCTTCCCTCCTTACGCGGGAAGGGACGCTCCCCACAACACTGTCCGCCGCCAGGCCTGGTGGCAGCAGGGGCGACAGCACCCACACCCCCAAGCACAAAGGGTCGCCGCCCTGCCACCCCGGGAGGCTCAGGGTCTCCCAGACTTCAGCCTCCCAGGCCCTCACGGACAGCCCGGACCTCGGGGGCCGGGGCCACTGCAGATGCATCAGGCAAGGACCCAGAGCTGGGGTCCCGCTGATTGTGCTTCCGGGAAGGGACCCGGCTGGGAGCGGCTCAGCAGTGGAAAGAGAGGGCTCTCAGCGGGCACAGGGCTGGACTCCCCCTGCCCCGAGCAGGGGTGGTTGCAGACAGGAGGCGGGCACACACGTGACATGGGCAGAGGTGACGGCTGCGACACAGCCGCCCAGGACTGTGGGAGCCGCTGGAGGCTGGGCATGGCCTGGGGGCACCGCAGAGCCCCGAACTCTGGGAAGGAGATTCTGGGGTTTCCACTCCATCCCGCAGCTGCTTTTAGGGAAAGCCTAGGAGCTCGCGCTCTGCACCCCAGGGGCAGCCCCAGCCCTCCGTGTTGTCCGCCCGTGTTGTCCCCGCCTCCTCACGGCCAGGGCCCCTGTCCACACGCGGTGACTCCGTCAGGTTTAAGGACAGGCGCAGGAGACTGTGACGGTGTCAGCTCCACTGCAGTGGCCACAAGCATGTTTGGGGACTCGAGCATCTGGCAGATGGACACAACTCCTAGGGAGCCCCGACTGGCCCCCTGCTGCCCAGGCTGGCCTTCTCCGCCAAACTTGCCCAGGGCAGTGCTGCTAGTGGGGTGCCTGGAAGAAATCTCTGGTGCCAGGTCTGCCTTCGGAGCAGCCCCCAACCTGCTCCCTGCAAGTACCAGCTGTACCACCACACAGGTCCAAGCCAAACCCACCCTTCCAGCAGCCTGCCAGGCCCCAGGAGCTGCCAAGCCTGGATGGTCGGTGGGCAGGGGCTGCCCACTGTACCAGGCACGTCCACCGAGTCCTTGGAGCCAATGAGTATCCAGTCATGGCCAGAGCCACAATAACCGTAGGCTGTCACCGCCCCCCTCACCACGAGGTGCGCCATGCCCGCTGCCCAGGGTCGTCCAAGCTTGGGTCTGCAGAGGGGACCACACAGGGCAGCCCCTGGGACCCCCGGCCCTGGGACCCCGGCCCCTCCAGGAACCTGAGCCAGCAGGCCATTTGCATAATATTCTCTGCAAGTTAATATCAGGCTTGATAACGCTCGCACATCGCAAGAGTGGCTGAGGCGCTGTTACAACACTAAGTAATCATATTTTAAATTATGTTTCCCTTTATAGAAAGGTGTTGTAGAAACACAGACATGAAACCCGTCTGCTGCAGCCCACTGCCAACCACCTGACCAGTTCCTGGCACCTCAGCTGCGCCCTGGCTGCGCTGAGCCACCGCAGGGACCCAGGCCAAGCTCAGGGCACGGGCCATCCCCTCCCCACAGCCACCCTGCTCACCCTGCCACCTGAGGGGCCCACAGAGAAGCCACAGGACCCACGGCCCTGGGAAGCCAGCCAGGGAGTACTGCCCACGGCCCTCGGCCCAGGCCTCTCCACAAACCCAGCGCTTCCCACAGGCTGGCAGCAGGGCCCGCACAGGGACACGGGGAGGGGGTGCAGGTCCTGAGGACTCAGAACCAGCAGGCCTGGCCCCCCCCCCCCCGACCTCCCAAGGCAGGCAGGGATCCCTCACACAGCACCCGCCTCACCCCTGGGGTGCCGGCCCACCCCATCTTCCTGGCCCCGACACACCCACATCCCAGCGCACGCCCTGCGGGCACGAGACCTGGGCGTGGAAGGAGCCACACCCCATCGGGAAGGGAGATGGACCCCTGTTCTACCACCCTCTCTCTTCCTTTAGGAGCCAGGGCCACCACTCAACCTCTATTTTCTTAAAAGCTTTTTTCTTTTTTATAAAAAGAAAAAAATCCAATTATAGCACAAATCCCTCAGCAGGGGTCAGTGTGGAATAAGAATCTCAGAAGTTAATGGACGCGACACAGGCAAGATGAACGCCGAAGGGCTCAGAAGTTGTATGATGTGGCTTTCATTAACATTTTAATTGTAATGTATCTTTTTAATCTCCTCTCACCCTAATGGCTTTACATCAAAAAAGGGAAGAAAAAGCTGCTGACAACAACAAAAAGTATCAATATACAAAATTTAACAAATGTGCTTAGCTCTGCAGCCCAGCCGGCAGATAGAAGGAGCAAACCGAGGGTCAGGATAACTTCCGGGGCAGAGCTGGGCGGCCGCAACGCGCGCACTCTGGTACAGGGACCGCACCGGGCTGAGACCCAAGGCCACGGGGGGTGTGGGCAGGTGTGCGCCAGGCCACCCCTGACACCCAGGGGGCCCAGAAGCCAGCTGGCCCCGGGCAGGGTCCTTCCGCTCCCACAGAATGGCAAGCCATTTTGCGGGGTGAGGGCTGGGCTGCTGATGGGCCTCATCTGACACCCAGGCAGGGACCCGGGGGCTCCACCATCGACCAGATAATGGCCTCTCGTTTGTAAAAATGGAGGTTTCCGAAGAGTACTTGGCCTCCACTGCGGAGGGCCCAGGAGATTTGGATTTTCAATCACTAAACGCTCCCTGATGCCTGGCTCTGCGGGACCCAAAGCTCGCTGCCCTGCAGGCCGCCCTCCCCTCGCGGGGCCAGCCCACCAGGCCTGAGCCGGCACTGCAGGCGGAGCTGCACTCACCCGTGACTATATATGGGCACTTTTGGCCCCTCGGGCATCTGCCCGGCCCCACTTCCCAGGCACATGGCAGGCATTGGGCGAGCCTGGGGCTGGCAGACCATCCACGGCCATGTACCCTCCTGGATGCCAGGACCCAGTGGGGGGAAGGGAGCCCACTTTCCCCAGGCCCAGTAGCATCCTCTGCAGACCACAGGGCTCCCCTTCAAGGGCAAGGAGCTGCCCACTGGCTCAGAGGTCAGCACCCCAGCAGCCACAGTCCAGCCTGGTGCCCAGGCACTGTGGAAGCCCCACTCCAGCGGATGGCCAGGTCTGGGAGGGTGGGGCACTGCCCAAGGACCCCAGCCGAGAGTGAGCGACCCTGCTCCCCACAGCTTCCCAGGCCTGGGCCTGGTCACCCTCGGTGCCCACACAGCCTGCAGGCTAAACCCCTTCCAGACCAGGAGGATGCAGATTCCGGGGTTGCCTCTCACAGGACAAGGGCAGATACCCCGGCCCTGCCACAACTGTGAAAGCCCAGCACACAGGTGCCATCCTGAGCCCCAAACTGGCGCCCGGGAGGCAGCACAGCCACAGCTGAGGCAGCTCTGAGAAACTGAGAGGCTGCAGGTGGCCCAGGCACCACGGCCAACTGTGGGACATGCTTCGCAAATGACCTCATCGAGAGCCAGCCGGGAGAGCAAGAATTTGCTCAAAAAGAAAGAGGTCACCAAAGTCCCTGGCCCGGCCTCATCTTGACTTAAGGGGCTTCGGGCCAGTGGCCATGGCCACCAAAGTGGGTGGACACCTAGCTGCGGTCCCTCCTTCATGCAGTGGTCCCTAAGGCCCAGGCTGCTCTCCCAGATAGAGAGCACGGCCCCTGCGGGAGACCTGGCCAGGGACCCCATGTGCCTGTAGGACACTGGCAACGCGCCAGCTCCCACCCGTGTGCTGCAGGGACAACAAAAGCCCGGGGACACCGTGGGAGAAGCCGGGAAGGCCCGGCCGGGAGCAGAACCTGGACGGGAGCTCCAAATGCCCTGAGATGCCAGCGTGAGACAAGATGGCACGGTTGGAGGAACCACACCAGCGGACAGGGCACTGGCACTGGCGGATTCGGCGCCACGCCCTGCTGGCTGAGAGGTCCGAGGTGTGGTACCTCTCGCAAAGGAGGACACCCGCTCTTCTATCATCAAGTCTGGGCCCCAGGCTCTGCCCGAGCTCACACGGCCCTGCCCACCACCATCGCCAAGCAGGTGGGCCGGGCCAGGCCTCTCGTGCCAGCCTGGGCTCAGAACCGCTCCCTTCTGAGGAGTAAGGCACCCGCTCTGGGTCGAAGGCACGGGGCTCTGGAGTTTTGTCAACTCTCCAGCCCTCACCAGTGTGGCTGCTCTGGGCAGTTCACAGGCCCCCCAGGTCCCCAAGGGGCAGCCAGGATCCCAACTCCTACGCCCGCACCCCTGGACCAGCAGGGCCCGGACCCCTCAGAGGCCTCAGCTGGGTGCTGCCCAGCATACCCCATCCCGTGTGGCACTGAAGCGATCCCTGGCCCAAGAGGTGACAAGTGACCTCTCGTCCCACTTTCTGTGCTAATTCCACCCAGCTGGCCGCGAGGCCTGCAGCTGCCTCTGCATCTCTCACTCGTCCCGGGCCGGGTGCTGCCAGAGACAGCAGGACCCAGGGGGATGCCATGGGGTCTCCAGGTAGCACATCGGGGGCACAGCCAAGGACCAGGGAGGCGGGGGCCTTGGAGATAAGCTGGCCGGGAACAGGAGGCAGGATGCGGCCCAACATGGCACAGCATTGACCCCTCCAGTCCCGGGACGCCCCCTTCTGAAGGCCCTGCAGCCTCCCCCATGAAGTCCTGCCAAGTAGGGGGGTCGGCAACCGCCACCAGGACCCACAGAGGGGAGGGGCCAGGAGGTGCAGAGAGGGCACCGGCACAGGATGGCAAGGGGTAGTTAGGGTCAGGACCTGGCCTTGGGCCTGCTCAGCCCAGACTGCCCCTTCCTGGTCCCGGACAGCTGAGCAGACACCACGGAGGGGAGGGGCCCAGCACTGTCTAGGCCGGGGGGTGGGAGGCCCATGAGCCCCAGACACGGCCTCAGTGGACCCAGGCTGCGAGGCGCTGTCGGGATTCTGCACCCCGCGACCCCACGCCCGGGCTTGAGGGCAGAGCTCTGGCCACTTGAAGTGTCCTGGACCTCAACTCCAGCAGAAATGCACACGCGGCTCCAGGCGGGACCCCGGCTCTCCCAGGTCTGTGGCCCCATGAGGGAGGGGCCAGAGGGAGGGGCCGGAGGCGGTGACCGCGCCCCATGCAGGGCCCCTGCCGGTCGGGGTGTCTATCGGCCGCGGGGTGGGGGTGGAGTGGGAGTGGGGGTGGGGGCCCGGCCCGGCCCGGCCCGGACCGGGGCGGCCGCGGGTGACCTCAGGGGTCTCCAGAACGCGGGGCTCCCGGGACGCGCCGCCAGAGCCCCGAGTCCCCGGCGGGTCGGGCGCCTCTGGGCCCAGGCTGGCCGCACCCCGCAGCGGCAGCGGCGGTGGCGGCGTCCGGTTGCGCGGGGCGGGCACTGCGGCAGGCTCGGCGGCCAAGTTGGCGGCCCGGCCCGGGAGTTGCGGAAGTGCGGCGGGGCGGTACCTGCGGCGCCGGCCGGTCCCGCGGCGCTGCGGCTCCGCTCGGCCCCGACTCCTCGACCTCGGCACCGGGCACCCGCGGCGGGCGGGCGGGGCAGCGGGGCGGCGCCGCGGGCTGTTTAAAGGGACAGCGCGCTGGCCGCGCGCGCGCCCGTGAGCGCGCCCTCTCCTCCAGGTGGCCTGGCCCGGCCGGGCCGGGCTGGGCCGGGCGGGGCGGGGCGGGGCGAGGAACAGCGCGGAGACCCATACGGGGACGGGCGCCCCCTCCCCGCGGGACCCCGAACTGCCAGCCGTCTGGAAGTTCAGGCTGCCTTCAGGCCGGGTGTGATCCAGGTGCTGACAGCCACCCTGGCACCGTGCCCCTCCCGGGGCCCCTCCCGCTGTGCTGCCAGAGCTCTGGGTTTCAAACAAGCACTGAACTAAAGCCAGCCACGCATGAGGGGACCCGGAAACTCCACAGATGCCCTTCCCAGCCTGCAGCCCCAGTAAGAACAGGTCAAGATGGACCACCCTTCCCGGACTGGAGCAGCCTGAGCCCCTCACCCAAGGATCCTTTGGGGAAGTAGAGTAGCCCCGCGTCAAGGTCATGAGCAAGGTCACCAGGAGGGGCATTGGGTGAAGGGGCAGTGAGCCAAGGTAACCAGGAAGAGCAGTGAGCAGACGCTGTGTGGGAACCAGACTCCAAGCCAAGTCCTTGTCCCTGATCCCAGGTGGAGCCCCTGCCTGAGCTCCAGGCTCTGCAAGCTGCAGCTCTGCTTCAAGTGGGGTGGCCTCGGCCCCACCGAGACTGAGCCCCCCAGGGTCCCCTAGCCAGGTGGGCAGCCTGTTCCAAGGGAAGGGGAGACCGTGGACCACACTTCCTGCCACCTGCTGCCTGCCTTCCGCACACCTGCTCCGCACAGCTGCAGGGAGGCCCGGCACAGGGCTGGGCCGTGCAGGTCCAGCTGGAAGCCTGAGGGTTCTGGCTGCAGCATCTGAGCATTATTTTGGTCAGCACAGCACTTCAGGCCTGGAGACTGGGATCCAGAGACAGGCCCCTCCCGCCTCCGACCAGAGGCAGCCACAGGGTCCCGGCGCCCAGAGGGATCACGGGCGGCGACCAGGCTCCAAGTGGGGAGCGGCGCCCCTCCCTCCTCACACATTTGGTTGTTTTCATTATCTTTATTTTCTTAACACTAAAGAAATTCTTCTTTAATGCAAGGCTGGGGATGAACCCAAGCCTATGCGCCCCAAACAGAGCTGCATCCCCAGCCCAAGAAACTCTTTAATGAAGGATGCTTGGAAAACACTGAGAAGGTTTTAAAAGAGGACAGATCCAGGAAACTATTTCCAAGGTGTTCAAGTTTGGTGCGACTTCTGGTGTCTGTGCGCACGCTAGCCAGGCGCGGACACGTCCAGCACGTGGAATCTACTGTGCCCAGGCCAGCCCTGGCCCTGAGAAGCACACACGTGGCTGAGGCTGGCCTCAGGTGCTGTGGAGGCTGCTCTGCACACAGGTGGGAACTGGGTGCAACCTTGGGCTCCTCCTCTGTCCGCTGGGCAGGGCTGGGTGCAGCTCTGGGGCAAGCACTTGCCTCTCGGGCAGGAAGACATGAATTCAATCTTTGGCATTGCAAAAAACCCAGAAAACAACAGCAAGCCAAAGCCAGCGGTTGTGACAGGTGAGCCTGCTGCAGGCTGATAGCGGTCTGGCTCCGCCACGGGCTGGCGCGGGCCCCCTTATCCAGGGGGATCAGCGGGCCGAGGAGGGAGTCACCAGCAACCGCTGCAAACAAGAAGAAGGCTGCACAGGTGGAGTGAGGGCCCCCACTGCCATGCACCCCAACACAGCTGTTTCCCTGCGCTCAGGGCACCCCAGGGAGCGTGGGGTAGCGACACCGGGCTTTGTACCTCAGCACCCAGTGCTGGGAGAGGCTCAGGCACAGGCGGCTTCCTCAACACTGACCGGCCGCCGGGAACCGAGCCGCCTCGGTGCTGCGCTTCCGGCCCGTGTGTGCCCAGACGGCTCTGTCCTCCGGCCGTTCAGACACCTCGGACTTCCTGTCACCGGCCCCAGTCCTGACCCTGTGCCCAGAGACCTCGTCTCGGCAGCTCCCGCCGTGCCGGCCCCTGCGTGGGTCCCAGGCGCCAGAGTCCTCCTGCCCCAGGCCCTTTGCTCCTGGTCAAGCACTGCCTGGCCCTGATGCTGGTGATTTCAAGGCCAGCCCCATCGCCCCCTTGGGGCTCCGCCCCTGAAAGAGGAGCTGGGCCCGCTGGCCTCCCTGCTCACCGGCCTGCAGGATAACGGGCCCAGGCCCAGGCTGTGGTCAGAGCGGATCCCGCTGTCAAGCCTTGCTTGCCAGTCCTGGGGGAGGAGCCACTCTGTCCGTCTCCACATTGCTCCTGGCTCCAGAGCAGTTCCCCAGGGTTAAGAGAGGCCGCAGGACTGGGGTCTTGCTCCTCAGGAGCCTGCTCCAGCCTGGGCTCCCTGCTCCCCACTTCCAAAGGATGGAAAGAGGGTCTCCTGGCAGCACAAGAAACTGTATTCCTCACAAAGACCCTGACGCCAATGCTGGGCCTCTGGGTTGTGTCCAAGCAGTTGTTGATGGCCCCATAAAACTGGCGTGCCTGGTACTGCCATCCCCACCCTGTCCCCCCGCCCGTCTGGTGAGTGAAGGGGACTGTGGCCAGGCGTGAACACGTTCAACTCGTGGTCCTGGCCATTTCTGGACCACAGAAGGCGCAGCCACCCCTGCGGCTCCTCTCCACCCCAACCTGGCCGCTCCCCTTGGAACTGTGGACTGGCGGGCTGGTGGTCCTCCACTGCTGGGCCTCGAGTCCTTCCATGCCAGGAGCCGATTGCACCCCTTGCAGTGGGAGCAGGCGATGTTTGGTGGGAGACAGATGTGGAGGCAGTGCCTAGCCTCAGCCCCGGGGCCGACCGAGGTGCCAGGGAGGCCAACGCCCCAGCCAGGGCTCACCACAGCTGGTCCCTCTACTGAGCCTGCTACCCTCTTGGGGTGAGCAGGGCCCCTGGGCAGGGCCCCTGGGCATGGAGCAGGCCTGGGACCCCCTCCTCTATACATCTGGTAGATTTGGACCTTGCCCACCCAGGGCTTCTGTCTCAGTGGGAAGACAGACTCAAAAGAAACATTCCAGGGCCGGAGATTTAGCTCAGTGGTTCTGGCACCTGCCTCGCAAGCGCAAGGTCCTGAGTTTGATCCCGGTAACCACATAGAATGCTGGGCGTGGAGACTCACGCCCACCAGCCATCAATACCACATACCACAGGGCCGGGTGTGGTGGCTCACGCCTGTCATCCCAGCACTTGGGAGGCAGAGGCAGGAGGATTGCTGAGTTCCAGGCTTGCCTGGGCTACATAGTGAGCTCAGGGCCAGCCTGAACTACAAAGCGAGACCCTGTCTCAAAAAAAAAAAAAAGAAAAAAGAAACATTCCAAAGCTTAACCGGGGCACACGCCTGTCACCCCAGCACTCTGGGAGGCTGTGGCAGGAGACCCTGAGTTTCAGCCTAGCCTGGCCAGCTTGTTGAGTTAGCAAGACCCTGTGTCAAAATTTTGCTCTTTTTTTTTTTCCTGGTACTGAGAATCAAACTCAGAATTTTGTGCTTGCCAGGCCTGAGGGTTCCAGCCACACAGGGTGCCAGGCAGACAGGAGTGATGAATCCCCGGCCTGAAAAATCTTTTAAATAATTTAAGGGCTGGATGGGGAAGAGCCCCCTGGCCTAAGTTAGAGCAGGGTGTGATGCAGAGCAGGTATTTTCCCCATAGCTGACCACAGCGTCTTCGGAGCCTACATGACTCTCAGGAGTATGTTGGGCGGGGGCCCAGCTCCTCCGCCAGCGGCCGGGACGGACCTCGGTCCCAGCCTGTGCAGCCGCAGTGGTCCTGCGTGAGATCACATCGCGCCCAGGACCACGTGGCTCCAGACCACACTCCTGCCCTAGAGCCGGCCCTGCCCATCCTCTCCGGAGCTGCGAGTTACCCGTGACCTACCTCGGGGCTGTTCTGCTTCTTCCGGAATGCCTCGTCCTGCTTTGACAACCTGCCCGTCTCAGCTGACGTCACCAGATGCCACACGTACCCCCTGCCCTGTTTTACTCGTGTCTTTATAATCAGTAAACACCAGTGGTCCCGGCTGCTGGGTCCTGGCCACGTGCCCGACGGCATCCCTCCCGGTTCCCCGTTTTGCTGTGAATCTCGGTCTTCTTTATGCCTTTCAACACACCGCCTTTCAGCGGATGGAGACTCTGGGCCAGGTCCTCAGCAGCAGGGGATGTAGCTTGGTGCCTGGGTTCAGTACCCACGACAGGAAGAAACAGAGGCCAGCGCCGCTGTGTGATGTGCACACCGTCCAGCAGCTAGGGAGGGAAAAGGAGGAAGTAATCCAGTAGCCGGCGCCCAACGAGGACCTGGACAAACGGCACGGCTGGGAGTGTCAGTGGTGCAGTGGCCGTGAAAAATGGCGCAGCGGCTCCTCAAGGATAGTAGGGTCAGCGTGCGGCCAGAGCCCACATCGGGTGTGCACCAGGGGACGGGCACAGGGCCATGGGGCACTGTGCACAAGAGGTCCCAGTAGAGGGCACAGCAGATGTGGTGGGCACAGTCTGCGACCCAGACACGTGGCAGTGCCACTGGGGCACCTGCTCAGGCTGCCAGGCACAGGACACTGTGGGGAGACACTGCAGCACACACTGCCCAGAGCAGCCGGCTCGGTCCGGCAGGAAACAGAAGGCAGGTCAGACTTCCTGGGAGCGGTGTCCATCGGGAAGTGGTGAGGACTCAGGCTGGGTGGGGAGGGCTGTGCCACAGGGGCACTGGACTGTGCACTGGAGGGGCCCTGCTGGTGCAGGGGTGTCAAGCTTTGCCACTGCCTAGGACCTGAGCAGCCTGGAGCGAGGTGCAGGCACCAGCTGAGGGTGCCTGGCGAGGACCCAGCTGCAGGTCCTCGTGTCTCTTCCTGGAGCCCACAGGGTGGTGGCAGCAGGGAGGGGCCGTAGAGCAGGGCTGGCAGCTGGGCTGCGCTTCCTGGGAGAAAGGGCAGCAGGACGCTCCTCAGCGAGTGTCGGAGTCCGGGCCCAGCTGGACGGGCCAGCACCCTGAAGCTGCGCGACAGGTCAGTGAGGCTCCTGGGGGCCCAGCCTTGCCTTGGCCACTGCTGCCCCAGACCCGACTCCCCAGGCCCTGTGCCGGTCTGAACTGCCCACCTCCTCCCGGGCACCTTCTGCACCTGCTGCCGTCTGGCTGCACCCGGGGTTGCCCACCTCGGCCACCACCTCCCTCCCCCATGGGCTCTGGTCCATGGTGCCCGGGGGCGGGGGAACTGGCTCCCCCCCAGATCACAGAGTCAGCGCCCACTCCTCCTTCACAGGCCCTGTGCCCCGTGATACACTAGCTTCGTTTTGGCGTCCAGGAGCTGCCCTGGGCAGCCCGGACTCCCTGCCGGCTGTTGGCTATGTCACCAGGCGCAAGGCCGGAGAGGAGGGCGCTCCAGGGCTCAGACCGGCCCCTAAGGAGAACGGCCGTGGGCGGGAAACGTGGTCGGGCCAGTGCAGAGCCAGGCCCGTGTCCACCTGCAGGTCCTCCCAGGGCCCGCACCCAGGAAGAAACGGGGCCCATGGCTGCTGAGGGCGTAATGGAGTGAAAAGCTTCCTCAGGGCGTGGCAGCGCAGGTGACGGACCGCAGCCACGGAGGCAGAGGGCAACGCAGAGGCAAGAGGGGCGGCCGGCCCTGCCTTGGGCTGCCCAGCTCCACCCTGGAGCAGACACTCCATGCGCTGTGAACAGGAGTCAGGCGACTGGCGGCTGAGAGCAGCCCACCTGTGCCTTAGGACCATCTGGAGCTGATGGCACAGGGCCTCAGACGTCCTAGGGACACAGTGGCCATCACACGGTGGTCGCCAGGGCCACCATCCCACCTGTCACTCAAGGTGTTATGTGGAAAGAACCAGGCTTTCCTGCTCACTCCAAAAGCCTGGGCTTCTGCAGGTCCGTGAGCAGATGCCCCAGCTCAGCACCAGAGGGGCTAGGAGGGGTCTCCCGGGTGTTTACACATGGTGCAGGATAGACGGGCCTCAGGGAACATGGCAGACCCCATGTGCCACCGCAGTTTCCAAGCCCTGGCCGGAGCTGCTTGTGTTTATTTTGCTCTTTCACTCACAGGGACCCAGCAGGCAGCCCACCCAGGGGGGCTCGAGTGTGGGGCCCCAGGGGTCAAGGGCCCTGGTGGCCCAGGTGCTGTGGGCGCAGGGCTGTGGCAAGGAGCCAGAGGCCCCCGCACCACTCCTGGCTCAAAGATCACCCAGGCAGCCAGGCCTGCTTGCTGCCTTCCCACCTCTGCTCTCTGCAGTTAGGCAAGAAGGAGCTCCAGACTCAGCGTCCTGCAGCCCTGTCCTAGGGGCCGCCATCCATGCGCCCCTCCTTCCAGGAGCGAGGGCCCGGGCAGCTGGCCACCCCCTCGATGTTAGCCCAGCGGGGCCCACAGGGGCCTTGGTCAGCTGGCGCCGAGTGGGCACTGCCACAGGCGCGGCCTGAGCATCCCACCCTGGGCCCAGGAGAGTGGTGGGTGCACGGGTGGCCATCTGCGGGCTCGGCGCAGGTGAGCCCGGGTCCCTCGCGGAGAAGAAAACTGGGTGAGCATTTTGGTTTCCTGCGAGCGGCTGCTCAGCCCGTGACTCCCTGGGCCCGGGAATTAGGGCAGCACCATTCCGGGCTCTGCGCGCCTCCCTCTCATCTTCTCCCTCTTCTGTCCTAAATTTCCCTCCACCGTTCGCGCAGCTGTGCAGCAGCTGCCGCGGCCTCCTCCAGAGAAGCTGAGGGTCTCCCATCGCCCGACGCCCCTCCTGCCGGAGGGACAGCAGCACCTGGCCGCTCACTCTGGCGGGTGGCAGCTGGGGGCAACAGGGGCCACAGAAAAGGCTCTGGGGCAAGTGCTGGGGCTGCCCATCCAGCCCAGGAAGGGATGAGCCTCGTGCCAGACCCAGGGGGGAGGAGCTGCCCCTCACCACGCCAGGCATGCCCACGGCCTGCCCGCAGGCAGACACTGCCCACAATGCGCACCCGCCACCAAGGCCCGGGCTGGGGCTTGTGCGCCAGGGGTCAGCAGCTCTGCTCTGCTGCCGTCTGCAACTCAGCCTGCACCTTCTCCGGGGCTCGGTCAGCGCTGCTGGGAGCAAAGGAGCGGCTGGTCCTGGCCTCTGCCCAGCCCGGGGGCCTCCCGGGGTCCCACGCCAGGCCCTCCTCACACCTCCCTGCGGCTCTTTCCGGGGCTGCGGCGGGCAGCCTCCCTCCCCTCCCCACTGGGAGGCGGGCTAATCGGCATGGCGCTCTCTCTGGTCTCCAGGCTCTTCAGCTCCTACGCGCCCTTGCACCTTGGTTTGGGGCAGGGTGGGGCCCCCGAGCTTTCCCAACCCCTTGCCCTGAGGCAGAGGGCACAGCCAGGATGGGGAGCAGGACAGTGGGCACCGTGCAGCCACACGCTACACACACACACACACACACACACACACACACATGTGCTTGCGCAAAGCGCTGGAGTGAGGGTCAGCCTGGCCAGCTCCTGAATCACACCACAGACGGCAGCCAACTTGGGCCTGTGTGCTAAGGACCTAATGGTGAGTGTTAGGGCGCCCTGTGCATTAGGAGCCGTGAGCACTGGGCTAGTGCAGCACCATCTGCAAAACACACAAATAATTCATGCTGCCATGACATCATGGTGCCGCCACCAATCCCAAATTCACACAACGCGTGACCCTGCATCACACGGGCTCCCCACCTGGGCCGGGGGTCGGGGGGCAGGGGGGCCGGGGGGCTGGCAGAAAGGCGGGCAGGCGGCAGCACAGAGACCCTGGGCCTCAGAGGAGCCAGGCTGGAGCCAGCCGTTCTTCAAGGGGGGCATCGCTCAGGGGAGTTGGGAGAGCAGCTGGCCGCCAAAGGGGGCTGCCAGGAGCACGCAAGGTGCTGGGCCCAGGGGACAGAGCCCGCTGTGACATGGGCTCCCTGCGCATCGCCCACAGCCACCCAGCCACACAGACCGCCGGCCTGGGGCCGAGCCTGGAAGGCCAAATCTTGCCGCCAGACCCTAGGAGGGCAAGGGCCACCCCTGCCTGGCACCCACTGTGCAACATGAACCAGACCCTCTCTGGCTCCAGCTGCTGGAGCCCCGGCCCAGACCTAGGCTGCGGGTCAGTGGTCATCGGTCTCTGTCTGGAGGGGCAGGCCCGCAGCCGGAGTGGCACGGATGCTGCCAGTCCTGCCATGCTGGGCTGAGACCATCCCCCGCTGCTACCTGGCAGCCCAGCGCCTCCCAGGGCCGTGCTGCCGGCCTGGCCTTTATTGATCTGCATTGAATATTCATCAGCATTCAGCAGGGCAGCATTAATATTCTGGGAGAGCAGAGGACGCCGTACTCATCTGAGGAATGAGTGCCATGTGCAGCTGGTGGCCGCTGCCCTCGCCGGGCCTCTGAGCCCCCACGCCCACCGCCCACCGAGCCTCCTGCTTGCCCCCTCTGGCACCCGACCATGATGCCGCCCCTGAGCTTCTTCCTGGAGCCTAGCCGGCTCTTTCTCTGTCTTTCTGCCAGCTCCGGCTCTGGCAGGCCCCTCCCCACACCTGTGGGACACCAAGGGCCGCAGCCTGACTCTGTCCCTGGCTTTCCGCTGCCCCCGACCCGCAGGCAGGCCAGCCCACACAGCCAGGCCCTGGGGGTGCCTCGCCCCCAAGAGTTCACGGCCCCTAGCCTGGCCGAGGTTGTAGCCATCAGCATGGGACACAGCAGGTCCTCACGGCCTCAGGATGGCAGGTGGCCACAGCTGGTTGGGCCAGAGGTGGGCACACGCACGACCTCTGCCGGTCGGGCTCAGGGGAGCGTCTAGCTGTGGGTGCGGCCACTGACTGAACGGAAACGGGGACTTGATCCCATGCTGCGGGTGACCCGGGGCCTCCCACCCCGGCTCCCGTCTGCCACCTGCCCCAGGCATGGTGCGGGCCACACACCCCGAGCCGCACTACCCCGCGAGGCCCCGTGTGACACAGCCGCCAGCAGCCTGGGCATGCTGCCCAGTGGGCGGGGGAGGGGTGCAGGAGGAGCGCTGAATCAGCTGTTCCCTCCATGACAGTCCGGCTATGAACGAGGCTGGGGGCTCCCCCGTTTGGGAACTGTGGGACCCGAGCCAAGCTGCTGGGGATTTCTGGAAAGTGGGTCCCACAGTGCTCCAGCTGGGAATGCTGCTTCCTGGAGCCAGGTGGGCCGGGTGGGCCGGGCGGGCAGGGTCCTCCTCCGGCCTGCAGGCGGCGAGGGGCCCTTCCTGCAGACAGCCCCAGAGGGGAGAGGAGCCAGTGCGGAGGAGAGACTGCAGCCTGGCTGGCGGGCGAAGCAAAGCGCTGAATCAGCTCTCGCAGGCGCCGCTGCGCCCTGCTCCCGCGCCGGCAGGCCACCTCCCAAGGTCAGGGAGCCTGGGCACCCCTGAGGGCCACCCCACCGTGGCTGGGGCCAGGCTCTGCTCGCTGGGCCTGCTGTCCTTCTCGGAGGGCTGTCGGGCCTCCCTGCCCTGGCCTTTCCCCGGCCCCCTCCCCTCTGTCTGTCACCGAGCTGGAAGGTCACGCGCGCGTGGCAGTGTGTGTGTGTGTGCACACGGGTGGGTTTGTTTCGGGCCTGGCCACGCCCTACAGGGGCACGCGCATCTCTGGAGCCACTTGTCCGCCTGGGGCCCAGGAACAGGCAGCAGCCTCTCCACCCGCGCCTCTCTTCCGGAAGTCCTGGGAAGTGCCCTGCCTCCACCGGCCCTCGCTGGCCCATTCTGCCATCACTGCCGGTGACCCGCGAACTCCGGGAGCCTTCGCGGCTGGGACGCTGTGTGTGGTGGGCGGTGGAGGAAGGGAGGGCTCGGGTCTGCTCAGCACCGTGCCCCGCCAGGGCCAGCAGCCCAGGGGCGCCCAGCTGCACCCTCCTGCCTGGGCTCCCGCCTCTGGCTCTCCCCTGGGACGACCCCCAGCCCCTCTGTCTCCTCCCCCACAACAGTCTCCCATCGCCACCCTCCCCTCCACTGAGCCGCTGGCCTGGTGCCCAGCTTAGCTCCCACATCACCCACCTCTCCTGCCAGGGCTGCGCAGGCTGTCCCTGGGGGAAGGCGCCTTCCCTTCCCACCATGCACTGGGCAGCTGGCAGCCCCGAGCCCACTCTCCCCAGTGCACGCCCACAGCTTGGCCCTGGAAGTTATCCAGCTGCCTTCCCACCCCTTGGGCAGCCGCTGCCGGGGGCAGCAGCAGAGTGAACAGCCACTGGGTCCGGTCTGGCTGTCCTGGGCAGCTCCCTGCAGAGCCGCTGCGCGAGGGACCCGCCTCCTGTCCCCTGCTCCTCCCTGCCCCACACAGGCCTCCAGAGGGCTCCACTCACTTCTTTCAGGGGCCTTGATGGCCAATACCTGGCTGTGAATGGGCTTTAGCGCGGGGCTCCCAGGCCCTCACCCGGTTCCTCACCCCGTGTGGCACAGCTGTGCTGGGGTTCCTGGCCGCCCTGATGCCTGAGCCTCAGCCAGCACCTCCAGCACTGCCCGGCAGAGCATCGGTCTATGAGCAAAGGGCCTGGGCCATCTCCACGCAGCCCTGGCACAACTCCAGGAGTCCAGAGGCTGCGGGGGAGAATAGTACCTGGTGACCAGAGCAAACTTTTGGTTATACAGCAGAGGAAAGCAACCCTGCTGGGCGTGGGGCCACAGCTGCCCCAGGCCCAGTCCCGGGAGGGCCTCCCTCCACCCCAGGGCCACATCGTGTCACCCTCGTCACAATCCGGCCACAGGAGGCGCCGTGCCGGGGACTCGGGCACGCTGGGCCTGGCCGGACACAGCAAGGTGTCTGGGATGCACAGCGCCGGCCAGACATGAAGTGAGCCACGGCCCGTGGCCCTGAGGCGGCCCGATAGGGGCCTGGGTTAGACCACACAAACAGCGGAGGTCACGACCCAGAGGAACTCCTGGGAAGGGGGCCGATGCTGGGCGCAGCCAGCACCGTGGCTGTCCAGGAGCAGAGGGGCAAGAGTTCAGACTCATCAGAACCATCTGGGAGGCTGGGCACCCCGCCGGCCCTCGGCAGTCATGGAAAGGGTAAACCAACCTGTGAAGTTCAGTTTCAGCCAACCCAGCTGGCAGGTGGCTCCCTGACAGAGGGGTTTTCTTTTCAGGGGTACTTTTTTTTTTTTTTTTTTTTGAGACAGGGTCTCACTTTGTAGTTCAGGCTGGCCCTGAGCTCACTATGGAGCCCAGGCAAGCCTCGAACTCAGCAATCCTCCTGCCTCTGCCTCCTGAGTGCTGGGATGATAGGCATGAGCCACCACGCCCAGCATTTCAGTGGTACTTTTTGGCCACAATGGCAGAAACTTCCACCCTCCCATTGTTCCTGTTCCTGGAGGTCTCTGTCAGCAAACAGTGAGAACTGGAACCCCGCCCTGTGCGGGAGGCTGCTGAACACACACACAGGTGCTGCCTGTAGTCCCAGGGCACCCTGTTTAACAGGAACACGTCATGCCCACACGAAGGTAACCCAAGGGCCCCCTCCCCAAAGCAGGACAGCTGCCTGAGAGACCCATCATTGCAAAGGGCTTTCAAGAAATATCCCAGGGCCGGAGGGTTAGCTCAGTGGTTCCAGCGCCTGCCTTGCAAGCGCAAGGTCCTGAGTTCGATCCCCGGTAACCACATGTAATGCTGGGCATGGAGACACGCCCACCAGCAATCAACACCACATACCACAATGCCAGACGTGGTGGCTCATGCCTGTCATCCCAGCTCTCAGGAGGCAGAGGCAGGAGGATGACTGCTGTGTTCAAGGCTTGCCTGGGCTCCATAGTGAGCTCAGGGCCAGCCTGAACTACAAAGCAAGACCCTGTCTCAAAATAAAAAAAAAAAAAAAGAAATATCCCAAATTTTCAGAGAAAAAAAATGGTTTCTATAGCCTTTTTGTTTGATGAGAATATCCTTAATTGAATAGATTGTGCGCTGTAAGGAATCACTCAATCCACATGTTAAAAAAAATAGGTTTAATGCAGGTATTTCATCTCATAAAGAATTTAACAGGCACTCGGGACACAGGCAGCTGGGTGTGCAGTGATAGGTCCGGCCCACCTCGGGGCGGCAGCCAGACCCCTCCCGCCACAGGCCCAACACGCCCGCTGTCACCCGCGTGGGGCTCCGGGAGCTCTGCGCACCCAGAGTCCATGCAAGACAAAGCTGCTTTGAGGGAAGAGCGCAATTTAGTGCACAGATTCTTTGCAGCAAGAGGTGGGGTCCTCTGGGGAGCCCTTGCCTGCGGGGCTCAGACCCACTCTCTGGGCAAAGCCCCCCCTTGGAAGGTCCTCCTCTATCTGGGTGCTATCTCGCCCGTCAGCCATTTTCTAGGTTGCTTTTCAGTGGATGAACCCGTGTCCTCACAGACCCCTTGTCTCTGGGCTGCCACCACGCACGCCCAGGCGTGGGGACGACAACTTGGGTCGAAGCAGCTCGCCGTTCTCAGAACTGGCCCCGCGTACTCGCTCTGGTGTCACAAATCAGAGCCCCCGCGGCAGTCAGCTGTGCTGCCTGCCACAGGGCACAGCTCCCACCTCACAGGGCTGCCGCAGGGGCCCTTACCCAGGATGCTGTAGTAGTGGACGGAAGACAGCACCCCTCCCAGATGCCTGCTGCATAAGACATCCGGAAGGGACCTTTGGAGTCTGACTGTGAATTCTGGGGCGGGCCTGTCTGAACCCCTGACATCCAAGAGGGGCAGGTCTAAGCCTGGACGCTCCTGGTGACACTGGAGCTGCCCCAGGAGTTAGAAAGAGAGGTGCCCCTGGAGCCTCCCACTTGCAGAAACGTACAGCACAGGCCCAGCTCCTGGAGACCTGCCCCAGGCGACAGTGGCAGAGCTGCTTGCATGGGCTGCCTCCCCGCCTTGGGTGTCCCTGGACCTCCCTGAAGCAAACCACAGCAGCCTGAGACCCAGCCTGGGCTTCAGGACCCACGCAGCCTTCGGGTGACAGACAGGGAGAGGGGTCTATGGCCGGGCCCAAATGCCTGTGGCAGTGTGGCGTTGCTAGTGGCGCCCGACAGTCCCTGAGGCTGTGGCTGAGGCTGGGGGTGCACAAGAAAGGGGTGTGAGGGAAGAGACCTCTCCCGATGTGCTCCCACACCCCTCCCTGTCCACAGGTCTCAGGGCACAGGCGGGATGGAGGACCGACCCACGGGACGACTGAACAGGTGTGACAGGCAGGGGACGGCCCGGGGTGCAGTGCACCATAAGGCGCGCAGGGGCCGGGTCCGCGAGGACCTGTTTGGAGGGAAGGACAGGCGGACAGGCAGGTGGTGGGTGTAGTCTCAGCCCTTTTTGCTCCTGAACTGGAGCGTGTGCTGCAGACCTGCCTGCCGGACAGGCACTCAGCCAGCCCCACCCCGGCGGGAGAACTGCAGCCGGACACAACGGAGTGCGCCTGGCACTGGCCTGCGGTGCTCTCACATGTCCACAAAGACCATGAAGCACCAGCCTAGGCCCCCGACCAGCAGCATGGTCACACGGATACCATAGATGAGGAGCTCGTTCAGGAGGCGGAAGTCCACACGCCTGCGGCCCAGCAGCAGCAGCAGCACGGACAGCTTGAGCTGGAAGCGCAGCAGCAGGCGCACGCCCAGGTACTGCAGGCAAAAGAGCGTGGCAAGCAGCCCCCAGAGCGCCGCGGTGAACAGGCTGCAGCTGAAGTACAGCAGGAAGCGGATGAAGCCGAACAGCCAGCGCGTCTTCACGTACACGTCGAAGTTGTTGTACTTGGTGCGCACCAGATGGGAGGTGCGCGCAGGCCCACAGGCGGCATGCAGGCAGGTGGTGTGTGGGCCGTGAAAAGAGCGCACCCGCCGCGGGATGGGTATCACCGGCATTGGACCCGGAGGCAGCAGCGACGCTGGCTCTCGCTGGCTGTGTGGCGTCCAGGTGATTGTGAGCATAGGTGTCATGGGTGCCCAGGCCTGGGAGATCGCAGCTGGCGCCTGGGCCAGGTGGCGGCCTACAGGGAGGAACAGGAGAGGACCAGTCAGCCCCAGGCACCACAAGGCAACCCTGCCTGGGAAACTGGGCAGGGCCAGGAGCCACACACGAGGCCTCAGACTCGGCACGCTTCTTAAGCCCTCCTTAGGATGCTCACGGGGAACCCACAGAGTGAAAACCCCAAGTGCCTACTCTGGGCCAGTGTGCTGCAGTCCCCAGGGCGGGCCTCCTGAGGTCAACATCCAGATCAGCTAGGATGGGAGAGGTGGTGGGGCATCAGCAGCTCCCCCTTTCAGTCTTGACTTCCCCCATAGCTGTCCCAGATGCCTGTATTTCATGCAGGGACGACAATGCTTGTGGGCGTCCCACAAAGAACCAGGTCTGAGGGGAGTCACAGGTGCTTTTACGGTCACCTGCTGGGCCTGAACCCTGGTGCTGCCATTTCTGAGGTATGACCTTGTGCGGGTAAGCTGGCCCTTTCCCCACCTGCTCCTGCTCTGCACCCCCAGAGTCTGCTTGGATAGGGGACACCTGCTGGGGTGCTCTGGCAAGACACCGGCTCTGGGTCAGGGACAGGTCATTACCCATGGATGGTGGCAGCCTTTCAGACTCAGGCCACAGAAAAACAGCGTGCAGCATGTTTTCACCCGGGAGTGTCATTTGCAGCTGGCCAAACTGATGTGTGTATGGAAACAAGAACATTCAGGATTAAGATCGAAGAAGGAAAGTTGCTAACAGGACAGCGAGGACGTAGCCAAATGCTCTGGCTTCAGATGGACTTAGGTCCAGCTCCCCCTCCCGGCCGAAGTCTGAGCAAATGGCCAAGGGAGGAGGCGGCAGGCGTGGGCAGAGCCCGCAGTCCGCGCCGCGGAGTGGGACCTGACGCCCTCATCTGGGCGGGACGCGGTCGCCTGGCAGCCGAGGTCGCCCGTCGGATGCTGCTCCAGCACGGGACAAGTACCCCCATGGCCGCCCAGGCGCGCGACACGGTCCCAGGCCACCGATCCCAGTCCTCGCATCCCCGGCCGCAGCCCCGGCGCCCGCAACGCCACTTCCGGGTGCTGGCGCGGCCCGTTGCCCTGGAGACCGCCCCAGGCCCGCTTCCGCCCTTGCCCGCCACGCCGCCGCTCACCCGCTGCCCTCTCCGCAGCGGCAAAGAAGTCCAGGCCTGCGGGCGCCCCTGTGCCCCGGGACTCTGAGAACTGGGCGGCTGCATACGGCTCGGGGCGAGGGCGCGACCCCTCACACACCCCTGGCTGGGGCCGGCCTGACGGGAAGAGTGCACCCAGGGTCGGCTACTGGAGGAGTTTGACCCAGCGTGGGAGCCGTAGCGCCGTCCCTCAGCGGCCACCGTAGGGCGACCCCCCCCCCCCGCCCCCGCCTGCGCTCCACGGCGGAGCCTACCCGCGCCTGTCTCGGGCCCGCGCGGAGCGTCCCGGAATTCGACTCTGCTGCGGGTCGCGTGCGCGTGCCCGCCTCTAACGTCCCGTGGCGTCACCGCCCCTAGGACGTCGCCGGCTTGGCTTCCCGGTTTGTTCTAAGCCAGGGCAATAGGGAGCATGCGCGACCTGGGCTGGGCCGCTCTTCTGCGCACGCGTGACCGCAAAGCCCGCTGCCCTGCGCGGTCGGCAGTGCGCATGTGCGCCCACAAGTGGGTCCGTCGGTTTCCTCGTCTTAGACTCCTGGGCCCTGGTCCCCGCTGTCCGCAGACCAGACCCCCACTCCCCTAATCGCTGCCGGAGGCGCGGGCCGGTCCCAGGAGAGGACGGGAGGGCGGCGAGGTACGGGCTCCGCCTCCTCTTCCTGCTCGGGCAAGTCCACACGGATGAGCGGCCAAGCGGCGACGCGCGTCCTGCCGGCTGCAGTCCCAGTGGGTGTGTCCTGGGGCCATCGGGACCCAGCCGGCCGGTGCCCCTCTCGTGGGCAGCAGGGCAAGGGAGCAGCGCTCAGGGAGGGCGTCGCCGGCGCGCACAGGGCGAAGCAGGTGCCGCCTGTGAGTCACGGGTTTCGCCTGCGGCCCACGCGTCCCGTCAAGGCCCTTGCAGAGAAGAAGCAGAGCCCACCCGGCCTTCACTGGTTCCAGATCCCAGCCGCGGGCCGCCTCTGGCGGTGCCAGCCCGGAAACAGCAGGCTGACTTGGGCGCGCGCAGGGGAGCAGATCCGCGGATAGAGAAGCCCCGGGTGTCCTCCTCCCTGTGACGAGGACAGGATGGGGGACAGAAAAGAAAGAGTGGTAGGTGCTGGGCCAGACTGTGGACTTCCCAGGTCCAGGGCACAGGACTGCATGGCCAGAGAAGTCTGGGGGTCATGGGTCTGATGCCCCAGAAGAGCTCTAGCCAGTGTGGTGGGCTGTGGTTACAGCCAGACCCGGGAGCGGCAGGCAGCCAGGCTGGAGGCAAGTTCTGTGGGGCCTGCAGAGTATACACATTGAGAAGTCTGCCATAAAAAAAAGAAAGGGCAAAGTGGTAGAGGGGAAAGAATAAATATGATTTAAGAAGAAAAAGAAAGCACATGTATATGGGGGTGGTGAGTTGTAGGGTGGGTAGGGGTACGGGTAAAACTCAGAATTACCTCGTGTCCTATAGTGGCACAAATTCGCCAATGTTGAGTGTGATTGTGAGCTGTATAAAAAATATACCAATAAAGAATTCAGAGCTGGGGATTTAGCTCAAGTGGTACCGTGCCAACCTTGGACACACAAGGACCCGAGTTCAATCCCCGGTACTGAAAAAAAAAATTCAATTAAAAAAAAAGAAATTGCAAATAGAAAATCAGGGGCCAAGCAGCGAGGGGAGGGGACCCCACCCAAATCCTGCAGGTCACAAGGCCACAGGTAGGATGGGCCGCTGTGGCTCCAGACCTGTTCTTAAATTCCTGGGTGAAATTCCAGGGCAAGCAAGAGGTTGTGTGTGAGCATGAGAGTTCATTTTCACTCCTGTACACGTTTCTCTACTGGAACCAAACGAATAAACATTTCTTTGGAAAAAGAAATGTCCAAGTGGCATATATCAGCCGTAGAAGCCTATACTCTGAATCCTTAGGAAAGGACTACTTCTCAGTGGTGTCTTCCGCCTCTTCCAGGTGCAGCTGGTTTTGGGGTTTTCAGTCTGTTGCAAGATTCTACCTCTTGACTATTATGTAGAATATATAAAGAGCGCGAAAAAGAGAACCCCAAACTTAAAGACCCAATCCAAAAATGGGCATGTAAAATGAAGACACTTGTCAGATGAAGAAGTAAAACAGCAGATAAATACTGCATTGTGACTCTGGTTTGAGGAGCCGAAAGAGGAAATAAGGACTAAGGTGTATAATCAATACTAGAAAAATATTCAAATGGGAATGGGAACTGGGGCAGGGAAGAGAAAGGAAAGAGGACAAGAAAAGGTGAAAACTGAAGGAAAAAATGGAAATAAAGCTTTTGTACATAGGGAGGGGCGGGGACGTGTGGAGAGGCCAGTAGGAAAAAAGGGGTGGGATGTACCATATAAGGATTCAAATTCTCTATGGTGAGTGTTTCATTATGCTTAAAAAGTACCAATAAATGTTTTGCTATTTAAAAAATGTTTGATGCTGTGTTATTTCCAGAAGTAGAGGTCAGGGCCAAAATCGGGGAGGCTGGGTCCCTGGTGTCCAAAAGCGGTGGATTTCTTCCTATCCTGGGCGAGGAGGAGAGGTCACCCCTGTGCCCAGGACTGAAAGAATGCTTCCGACTGCCTAATGGAAAGACCTCTTTGGAATGGTGTCTCCCAGGGCACGGGGCGGACCCCACAGTGAGTCTCTTACCTACCCC
>PVIC010007327.1:31499-51260 GCA_004025085.1 Thryonomys swinderianus | reverse complement strand
TTTTTTTTTTTTTAGACAGGGTCTCGCTTTGTAATTCAGGCTGGCCCTGAGCTCACTATGTAGCCCAGGCAAGCCTCAAACTCAGCAATCCTCCCGTCTCTGCCTCCCGAGTGCTGGGATGACAGGTGTGATCCACTGTGCCCAGCACTGTGGTATGTGGTATTGATTGCTGGGGGGTGTGAGTCACCATGCCCAGCACTGTATGTGGTTACTGGGATCAAACTCAGGACCTTGTGCTTGCGAGGCAGGCGCCAGAACCACTGAGCTAAATCTCCGGCCCCCTCATATTCATTTTTGAAGTCACAGACACAGTCGCCTGGTCTGTGAAGTAGAACATGCTGAAATCGATGTGGAAAACTGATTGGAACTTCTCTCAAGGGTATCTCTGAAGCTAGTTAATAAAGGGCCCAGGCTTGTGACCCACAGCCCACCAGCTCACGTAGCAATTGCAATTTACCTAAAAAGGGGAAAAAAATATCTCAGTTGAGGAAAACAGCCAGAGGGAGAACGTGTTTGTGAGCCTTTCTCCTTACAGTCCTGGGACACAGCTGCTTGGTGGTGTAGTGGCTCCGGGAAGTTTCTTCTGCAGAGTGTGGTCTGATTTACTCTCGTAGAGCAAAGCTGGGAGCACAGGATGGTGTCGGCCCAGAGCCCACGCTGAGAGCTGGCCCAGAGGCTGCCCTTCCTGGTGTCCTGCCAGGCCTGATGGGCTCGTTAGTACCTGATGCTCCTCACTCTGACCAGTTCTTTTGCTCGGGACTTTTTTTAGTATATGTGCTGCCGAAGCGAGCACTGCTCGGGACTTTTTTTGATGCAACTATTTGTTTTTATCTGTGTTGCTTCTTCCATGTACTCGTGAAGCCTGTCATGTTTTTCTGCATTTTGATTCTTTAGCATTGACTGAAGCATCCTGTTATACCAGGAGGTTTTGTTTGCTGGCTTCCAAAGTCTATTTTGATTAGATTTGGTGTCAGTGATTAAGGGATAAAAGGATAAATATCAAAATGCTTTATGTTTATGTTCCTATATCCCATCTAACTCACGTGAATTGTGAGATTTTGGTTCTATATGTGGAAGAATAAAAGGTTTCATGTGAAAAATTCTATAGCCAAATAAGTTTCAGAAATGCTGGGTAAAGTGAAGGACTAGCAGAATAAAAATAGGATTTAAAGACGCATACCTTGATGTGGTGATACGACAAAAAAGAGGGAGAAATGCTAGAAGCAGAGAAACGTTAAAGGTTGTTATGTTAACCTGTGAGCGTGTGAGTCTCACGTTAGACACGTAGGATCCTGCGGAGCACTCGCCTGGGAATTCTGCCCCCTCTCCCCGGATGCCTCTGACTCCCTTTCAGCTTCCGCACACCCAAGATCATCCCAGTGAAAACGTTTTTGCCTTTCCAGTTCTCACAGATCTGCCTGAGTGACACAGAGAAAAGGATTCCAAGTCCTCAGCTATAATTGATTGCCTGGGTCACTACGGAATTCCCACACAATCTGCAAATGTAGGAGATTCTTAAAGAGATTTGAGAAATCAGAGCGCATAAAAAGGCTGACGATAGTTTATTAAAAATTAAAGCGAGGGGAGGAAAGTCATCCTTAGTTTAAAGCAATGTCAGAAAACCAGACTGTGGGTCATGAAAAAGTTTCTCTTTTGTCTGGAAACAATGACAGAAGTGTCCAAACCGAAGCACGGGGGCACCGTACCTGACCAACCGCCTGGGCCACACCCTGTTCAATCTCTCCGAATTCCCGGTGGAGCAGGACCTACTGGTGCCGTCGGAAAAACCAAGGTGCGTTCAGAACTGTCTGGGAGTCTTTTCTATTGTTTCTGAGTTACAGTTCTCCCTGGGTACTGATAGGGATGGGTTCTAGGAGCCCCTAGGAATTTTTCTGAAAGGGATGAAGATTTATTCTAGAGTGATCCATGCATTTCTATGTTTATAGCAGCACAACTCATAGTACCTAAATCTTGAAAGCAGCCTATATGTCCATCAACAGATGAATGGATAAAGAAAATGTATTTACACACCATGGAGTACTATGCTGCCATAAAGAAGGATAAGTGTCATGTATAAGAGAATGGATGGACCTTGTGCCTATAATGCTAAGTGAAATAAATCTGGCACACAAGCTTAAATATCATGTGGTTTCTCTTACATGAGAAACCCAAACTATAAATAAAGAGCAAAGTGAAAGATAGATAATAGGAAATCAGGAAATAGATCTTTCTCAGATGGGGAGGGGATTAAGAGATGGGGAAGGGAGGAAATGAACCAGGCACGAAGATGTGTTACGTACATGTACCAGCTCCACACGAGGAAGGTACTCATGTGCTGGTAACATGTTCTAATAGAAAATAGCACAGGATTTGCATGGAATTTACACGTGACCTCCTGTTCACTTCGAATCGCTTCTGGGTGACCGTCATGTCTAATACAGTGCAGACGCTGTGTGAATAGTGGCTGCTCGGTTATGTAGAAAACCAGGACACAAGAGGTGTGTATATACCTTGTGCAGACGCAGCCTGTTTCTGCGGGCTGTTTTCCAGCCCCGCTTGCTGGGGTCCCGGGAGGCGGCGCCGCAGCGGGGAGGCCGGCAGTGCCCTTGTCCCGCATGGTCACGGTCCGGCTCTCGGAGTCGAGCTGATGTTCACCGTGCAGCAGGCGGGAGTCCTGGCACTGTGTGTGGTGGCCCCAGGCGCTGCTCTCTGCCGCTCTGGGCTCAAGCGTCGGGAGATGGTCTCAGTGAGAGGTGCAAGGGTCTAGATGAGGGGTGGAGACGCCGTGCCTGGCGTATCAGTGGCGCTTGTGCACCGTTTCCCAGAAGTCACGAGTGTGAGCCACACGCACGGCACCCATGGGCCCCGCCCGGACACAGGCCCTGCTGTGTGCTCGTGGGCTGCAGCTCTGTGCCGCAGTCCGTTCCGCCCGGAGTCGCGGGGAGTCTCTGGTCTCCTGAGCCCGGCAGCTGCTCAGGTTTGGGACTTTGCGCGCGCAGAGCGCGGGGCAGCCTCAGGGACGTCACGGGCCAGGGTCTCCTTCGCCATCCCGCTTGGAAATGCCCGCTGTGCCGTGCTGTGGTTGGTGCTCGGCTGCGTCTGCTGAGCGAATGAATGAATGAATGAGTGGGTGAATGAGTCCCGTGAGCCAGGCCGGGACGTGACGCCCTGCTCCAGGGAGTGGGGGCACGTGACGGTGCTCGAATCTCTTCCTGCCCAGAGGTTCGTGTGAACCTTGGTGCCCGGGAGCCCACGGAGACGCGGAGATGAAGCCCCACTTGCCCGGGAGCGGCTCTCAGAGCCCCTGGAGGTGCAGGCTTAGCCGTGTGGGGGCCGATGGAGGCCTAGGGAGGGTCCCCGGAGCAGGAGGGACCCTCCGCCGCTTCTCACCCGCTGGCGCCTCTCAGGACCAGCGGCCGTGTGAGTCGGGGAGAAAGGGGCAGCGGAGGACAGCGAGCCGGGGCACAGGCGTCCTAGCGTGGGTGCTGAGCCGCGGAGGGCGCTGCGGTCGCCGCCTCGGGCTTGGTGACGTGCTTCCCCCAGCGAGGCGGCCCGTTCCGGTCCTCGTCATGAGCAGAGCGGGCCGGGAACCTGCCTGGGCCGCCCAGGCCTTCGCCCGCATCGCCATGGTCTAGACCGGGCTCTGACCAGCGCGGTGGGCCGACCGTCTGGGGCGGCCCGCGTCCCTGGCCGGAGCACTGACCCGTGTTGACTGTCCACAGCCTTGGAGGTTGGTCTTTCGGAGCCCGGGCCCCCGGTGGAGCTCAGGATGGAAACACCTCAAAACGGAGGACACCGATGAAGGTAACAGTCTTCTCTGCTTTGCCTGCTTTCGAAAATGCCCAGAGCGGCCACAGCCCCAAATATAGGCTGAGCTCAGAGGCATAAGCCTGGAGTCTCAGGACTCTGAGAGGCTGAGGCAGGAGGGTGGCAAATTGGAGCCCAGCCTGGGAAACTTAGTGAATTAGCGAGACCCTGTCTCAAAATAAGAAAGTGCCTGAGATGGAGCTCAGTGTGAAGGACTCAGGTTCTGGCTTCTGCCAGAACAGCAAGAGAAAATCCGAATACATTGTGCAGAGCTGAGAGAAGGATCAGATGAATCCTGAGGGTGGAAGGGTGTGTGAGAGAAAAGAACGTGTTGCTTTTCTTCCGATGGTTTAGAAAAGGCACAGATACATTAGTGCTTTTGTCAGAACAGGACTTCTCCAGCGAGGTCTGTATCAGTGGCAGGACCACCTCTTGTCAGCACACCGTAGCTGCGTGAACCAGAAGGGTCGCTCTTACCCCTGGCGGCTGAGGGGTTTTTCTGCACCAGCTGCGGCTGCTCCTCCTGAAGGAGGCCGGGTGGGCACACTGGCACAGACAGCGGCGCAACACGGGGCAACTCTGGGGCCCTGAGGACTGTCCTGAGTGGGACCTGTCCTGTTGGCCCTGCGGGGGGAGGTGGGGGGCTGGGACGCAGGCCCGGACGCGGGCGGCGGCAGCAGCCTGCAGGGACCCAGAGCGGGATAACAAACCTTCCCCGGGGCGAGTGGGCGCAGCCCGAGGTGAGCGAGGCCACGTCCCGGCGCTCACTGGGGCAGAGTGTGGCCCTCCCGAGCCACGCGGGAGCGGACGCGGGGAGTCCACCGGCAGGGGGAGCGCGGGAGCGGAGCGAGCGCAGCCTCTTCCCTGGCCCGCGGGATCGGTCCTGGTCCCGAGCTCATCTCCGCAGTGGCAGTGGCCGCGGGCGTCTGCGCGATCCAGGGAGCCCTGCCGGCTCTGCTCCCGGCAAGCCCGGGAAAGCGGGCAGCGCCGGGGCCCGCGGAGATTTGCTCAGGGATACAGGCTCTGAGCGGCCCTGCCTGCGTGATCCCGTCGAAAAAGTTTAATCCCAGCAGGAAAGTCTAAGCCGCAGGGGCGGCTGCTTAAAACCCCTCTTGGGCTGCCGTGTGTCCCGCGCGCTTCCTCTCACTGCGCCGAGCAGGCCAGCCGCCCGGGGGCGCGACCGTCTCGCCAGCGCGGTAGGAAAACGCCGCGGTGTGTTCGCTTCGCGCGCTGGAGCACAGTACGCGGTGTCATTCACCGTGCCTCGGGCGGAGGGCGGCCGCTCCTCCCCTGGCCGCACGCTCGGACCTCGATCGAGCCACATCCAGCCTTCGTCCTTAGCCGGCGGTCGCGTCTGGAGACGTCCACAGCGCGGGCTGGTGTCTCGCTCCGGACGGCGGGCGACACGCGTTTCTCCTGGCCTTGTCTAGGTTGTCGTTCTGTCCCGAACTGGGTGTGTCCGACTAGGGAGTTCTGGAGTTTCCCTGGTGTTTGATGCGTCTTTTGCCAGGCAGATGGGCGAACAGTGAGGCTCTTTCTGGAACGCTGAGGAGCCCGCCACGCAGCGAGGCGCCTGCCGTCCGACCCCTGGCGGCTGCGGGTGGCCGATGTCCAAGCTGAGGGCATTCGCCTGTCAGTAATTAATGCCCGCCCGCAGGCCACATTCACAAGACATCGAAGGTGCAATTTCCACAGTCCTTTTGCAGAAAAAATGGGAAATTTGCACATGAATGTGCAAAACATGTGATTCATTATACTGTAAAATGCCTCTTGCGCAGCCTTTCCTGGAGTTACTCTACTCGCGTCTCGAGAGTTTGCTCGTTTAGTCAAAACACCTTTAGAACGTGTGTACCGTGCACAGACGTCCCGACGCCCTCTCGGCCTGGCGCCCTCCCGCTGGCGTCCTGCCGCCGGGCCTTCGCCCGGAAGAGCGGCCCCTGGCGGCCCCGTCTCCCTGCCGCCTCGGTGCCTGCGCGAGCCAGCCCGCGGCTCGGGGTGAGAGTGAGCTTCCGGGTGGCCCGCGAGGCCCCGAGAGGGGATCAACTTCCTATTCTACTCAGCGCTCTTTATCACTTCATGACTTAGGGCCATCAAGGGGAAGAAATCCCATGACTTCTTTTCCAAGCACAGTGCAGTTTTAGAAAACGACTCTTTGGAGGAAAAAGAAAAAAGGAAGAAAAGCCCTTCCTCTGAATGCGGTGAAATCTTAAATGCTAATTTTAGGATCACCATGAAGTATATGCATTTGTTACTGAAAGAAACCACTTTAAGTAAAGGCGGATTCCCAGAACGGAGAGGCGCTCAAGAACCTTTTAAAAAGCTGTTTTCCTTTGAGCTAATCATGCGCTGCTGACTAGTTCTTCACAAACAGGACTCCCGGGAGCACCAACAGCCCCCCACATCTAGCTCGTGAGCGGCCAGACTGCTCCTCTGGTGCCTGCTGACCGCGGACCGCTGCCTGTTGGGGGCGCTCCACAGCTGGGCCAGGCCTGCCCCTGGGAGAGTCGCCAGCTGGTCACTGCTTCCTGTTCCATGATGCTTTGCAGTACTCATAGCCAGGACACACGGCAGCTGGGCTCCATGTGCCTCTGTACTGAGGCCAGTCCCTTGTGGCTTCTCGGTGGAGCTGCCCACAGAGCATTTGAGGCTATGCCTGTACCCCGGGCCCACAGGCCACCTTCGTGGTTTTTGTGGGTACCACGGGTCTCCCTACCATTAAACGCTGGGAGTTGAGAGGGGCAGGGTAGCCGGGAGCAGCGCCCCGTAAGCTGCAGCCCCCAGAGCACCCTCAGCAGCCTCAGCCCTCCCGGATCTCCCCGTGGTCCTCAGGGGCACAGCCTGCAGCTGCTCTGAGGGCGTCTTTTGACGTTGTGCTTACAAACCTCCAAGTTCTACCTTCAGGGTTGGCAATTTTATCAAATATTTCAATGCTACTTAGTGTGGGTCACCAGGTTATCAGTTGCCTCCTGCAGACGTTTGGACATTCCTTCCAGCATTCCTCCAGGTTTTATCGACTGCCCCTAAATTCGCCAGCGCCCGTGTCACCCGCTCGCCGGAGCACTGGGCAGGTCTCCACGGAGAGCTTCAACTGGAGGCTTCAAAGCAAGAGGCCTGAGTTCCAGCGGGTCACCCGATGGTGCAGGTCACGGCATCCACGCGCAGGGCTCGCAGGTGTGCGGGAAAGGGCCACTCGCTTGGGCTGGGTGTGCCTGACTTGTGCCACGAGAGGAGGTCACCGGGCAGAAGCCACGACGGGCAGACACCTGGGTCAGCCCGGTGAAGAGCCAGGAGGAGGAGGAGGGGACCGGAAGCTGTGCCAGGCTGCCGTGCTCAGACGGGCACCCGGGCAGCGCAAGGTCAGGGGGTCTGCGCCGGGGCGCGCGGTGCTCCGCTTGGCCTGTGCCTGACCGCTGGTGCCCCGGAACCCGGGAGGCCGCACCGGAGCACAGCCCACACTGGGGTGAAGTCACGCGTGGAGCGCAGTGCGCACGGTGAGGCCCCGGGGACAGGACGCAGCCGGAAGTGGATCCAGCCCAGGGAGGCCAGAGGCCGGGATGGTGAGGAGGCTCGCCGCTGTCTCCCTGCCCCCGAGAAGCTCTGCTTTCTGTTCTGTGCTGCCTGCCTTTGTCATCCTGCCTTTAAAACAAAGATTCAGACAAGCAAGTGAAGCAAAGGAAACAAAATTTGAACAACATTAATGCCCAGGCAAAGGCATCCACTGTTTCTGTGACTTTTTTCAACTCCAGCTAAATGTTTAAGAGAATCAAGCTAGGCATGGTGGTGCAGATGTGTCTGTAATCTGAGTAGCTGGGAGGCTGAGGCGGGAGGATCCTGGGTTTAAGGCCAGCCTGGCCCACTAATGAGGAAAGAGAAAGCAGAAAGAATTAAGATGCCTTATGGATGTGTATCAGCTCCCCATGAGGAAGTAATCCTTTTGAGCTGCAAGCATGTAGCTAATAAAATAAAAACCAAAATGAAAGGCAGAGCGTCTCAGGCAGGGTCAAGGGGAGAGGCCAGCTCCCAGGAGCAGAAGTGTTCTAAGTGAGCTGGCTCCTGTCTCGAGAGGGATGCGGTCTCTGTGCTTTCCAGAAACAGGGTCTGTGTGCAGGTGTCGGGGGAGGGCAGCCCAGGCCTCGGGGGCCCTGCGGACGGAGCTCCGTGGCCTCTTGTTCCCGACGGCGGCTGAGAGCGCTCGGGTCAGAGCTGGGTCTCGGCTGCTTCTGCCTGGCGGCCGACATCTGTGGGTGCAGGGCCAGCCTCGAACTCTCTAGGACAGCCTGAGTTCGGGGCTCCGCACGGCTCCGGGTTCCTTCCTTGTCCTGGGAGCTGACAGGGGGGCTGGCAGTGCCACTCTGTGAAGACGGGGGCGGGGGGCAGGTGTGAATGCCTCAGGCCTGCCTCCCGCGCCGGTGGGTGGAGCCCAGGAGGAAGTGGAGAAGGCTGTCTTGGTGTTTTTTTTTAATTTTTAAATCTTTATTGGTACATTGTATATACACATCATGATCACACTCAATACTGGGAATTTGTATCAGCATATGACATGATTGAATGCTCATTTTTTCCGCTTCCCCTACCCACCCCACAACCCCCACGCCCTAAATACGTACGCTTTGTTTCCAGGCCGGAGCGAGATTATTGCTTCGCCATCCCAGGGCTGTGACAGCTGCGGCCGCCGGCTCCTGAGCGAGACTCGGGGGGCCGGATGTGGCCACGCCAGGCACTTCCGGTCTGCTTCTCACTTCGCGTAAACTCGAGTGAAAACTTGAACCAGGATCACTTTCCAGGGCGGCATGAACCTTTGCGAGTGGACGGTCGTGGAGGGAAGCGAGCCCCTCGGGGGGCTGGGGCGGCGGAGCTGTTCCTGCGGCTGGTCTCTGTTTCTGGAGGACACTCCCCGGCTCCCGGGCTGAGCCTCTGTTTTCACTGGAACATGGGATTTCACAGGGTGGACGGCGATGGTTCGAGCCCCGATTCAGTCCGCGTCTCCCCCTTCCCCTCCTTCGCCTTCTCCCCCGAAGTGGCATGGCGCTTTATCCTCCATGCTCAACAAATGTTCCATTCAATATATTTTGAGAAATAATGTTCTGCATTCGGTTATTAATTTGAAAGTAATCTTTTTTTTTTCTTTCTGTTCATCTTCCATGCTTTTAATTTGCAGGTCAAATTTCATTAGCTTACCAACCAAGAAAGCAAAAAAAATGACAGGCTTCGGTTCTCTTTTCCCTCTGAGACTATAATTATACAGCAACATTCACATTTGTTCTGGGGAAAAATTAATCTATTTTTAGCTGTAAATTATATGCTTGAGATAAATATGAAATTAGCAGGCTGGAATTGACTGCTCCGTGCCGGCCCGGCGGCAGCCGAACCGAAGCCCCGATCTCAGGTGCCGCCGACGCTGATGGACACGCGTCCCCGCGCCCTGGAAGAGACTGAGGAGCTGATTCCATGAGAGCCACTAAGTTATCTCTGCTTTTAGGTGTGGTACAATCAGAAGAGCTTCCACGCCCTGCCTTCCTACCTGAATCATCTCAACAACCTCGTTCTGTGGAGTCGCTCGCCCCCTGCCGCGGCCTGGAGGCAGTACGGTAAGGTGGCCTTTCCGGCGTCAGAACCGGCTGCTTTCGGCAGAACCGTAGTTTTAGAGCGAGAGAAGCAGAGACGGCCTGGAGCAGGACAGTGAAGCACAAAGGCGGGTTTCCGCCCGGAGCCGATCTGTGGGGGAAGAGGAGCAGGACCGCGGGTGCTTCCTGCCTCTGCCTCCCAGCAGAGCCCTGACTTCCTGCGGACCGTGGCTGTTTAACACCGTACAGAAGCACGAGCAGTTCCCGCCGTGAGGACTCTGTGCGGCCTGTGCGGAGGAGGACGCAGGTCACAGTGAACACAGTGATGTGGTTTATCCGTTATCTGTGCTGATCAGGAGGTGATGACCGGAGCTTTTTTATTTAAGTAAATGACAGAGGTCCATTTCTGTAATGCAGTTAATTTATTGGCTCAAGGAAGGTTTATTTGCTTTACTTAATTGGGTAAGTCATACTTTAATAGGTTAATTCAGTTAAAGAAAGAAGCAGGAAATATTCGTAACAGCAGGCCACATCCATCATAATTTATTCACAAAATACATTTGTCAAAGTATTAATTTACATAGAAATCAGTGCTAAATGCAGTGGTACCTCGGTTGATAAACTCAATTCTTTCCTTGATTATGGTCGCAAACCCAATTGGGCGAGAGTGGAATCAGATTTCCCCGTAAGTCAGCATCGACCCCGACCGCTGAAATGGATTCAGTTCTTGTCCAATTTGGTTTTCAGCCAGGATGGTGGGAAGAAGTCAGCTCACGAGCTGAGGTATCACTGCACCTCCTCTAACATGTTTTCACCTGATTCTAATGTTATTTCACTTTTCCATATTTTTCTTGTCCCCACCAAGTTTTTTTTTCAGGGTTGGGGAATTGAACCCAGGACCTTCCCATGCTGGGCAACAGCTCTCCCGCTGGCCTACAACCCTAGTGCTTAAAATAAATTGACTTTGTGGCACTGCAATAATTTCATAATGATAATGGTAATATTAAACATTTAAAATGCATATGACTAAGAGAAGTACAGAGATGTATAAAGTCGTACAGGAAAGTGATGGCAGAAGGGTGTGAGGTGCACCAGGGCCTCCATTAGATACTTAATATTTTTGATTTCATTTATTTTTCGTAACAGTTTGCTAAGACGGGTAATATTTATTTGCCTACCTTGCTGACTAGAAAACAGCTGTTCTGAAAAAACAGCAGCTGGGGCCCCTGACAAGTCAGCAATGGGGCCAGGACTGAATTCTAAATCCAGCTAATGAGCGCTGGCTTTTCTGCAGCGTCGCCGAGAGGTCCCTTCTGAGGACGCACTAGCCCTCAAGTGTCCAGCAGGGGGCAGACGTGCGCGGTCACGAAGTTGTGCTTGGGCTTTTAACATTGCAAGACAGGTTTTAGTTTTCAAGGGCTGGGCATGGAACCCAGGACCTTGCCCTTGCTAGGCATGCTCTCTGCTGCTGAGCTGTACCCAGCCCTGGCACAAGGGAGGAGTCACAGTGTGTGTTGAAGTCAAATTCTGGTCGACTTTGACTGACAGGTGAGAAGTCTGGCCTTTAATAGTCATGGGACAGTCTTTCCAAATGTTGGAGGATAAGATTGATAGGGTCAAAGGTGTGTGTTAGGAAGAAGGATCGGGAAGCCATGAGTGAATGGGGAGGACTGGGACCAGGGGAGGGACCCACCAGGACGAAGGACCCTGCCTGTCCCCAGGCCAGGCCCAGGGGAGAGTGGGCAAAGAATGATAAAGGAGAAAAGGTCATGGGGTTGAGGCTAAAGCTTCCCCCAGAAATTTGAGGACATCTGATGCAGTATTATTGCTACAGTAACCAGAATCTGTCCCTTACTTTCTGTAACTGTGACTGCTACCCGAATATGTTAACTTCATTGGATTAAGAAACTCCTAGTATAACATAAAATAAAAGCAATGAATTAAAAAAGGAAAAAGAAACAGTAGTTAGGTAGAGCACACTGGTGGGTGTGTCTTGGTGGTCGTGGAAGCCTGACCTTAGGGTCTCCGTCTCTCTGGCCCCATCTCTCTGGCTGTGTTCCCTGCTCTGCTTCCTGGCTACTGTGACCTGAGCAGCTTTGCTCCACTGGGCCTCTCCACCATAGCGTTCCTGCCTTGGAGCAGCTGACCATGGACTAACACCCTGGAAACCATGAGCCAAATTAAATCTCTCCTCCTTTAAGTTGTAGGTTTGGGATATTGTGTTTCAGTGATGAAAACACTAAGTAATATGGTAACTTTATACTCCTTTTTTCCAACTTCTCTCCATTTCCTCTGCTTCTTTACATTATCCAGCCTCGAGTAGCCACTTTCCAAATTCAACTTCTGTGAGATCAAGTCTTTTAGCTTCTTGGTGTATGTGAGATCAGGCAGGATTTGACTATCACCCTGGATAATTTCCCTTAACACAATGATCTCCGCAGTTATTCCTGTTATCGATAATTGGGCTTTGTATTTTCCATAGATGAGTAATACAGTGGGACACAACAAACACTCTATTTTGCCTTAACCATTCATCAGTAGTGGTCCCTAGGTTGGTTCCACGCTTGGCCATTGTAAATAAGTGTAGTGAGCTGGAGCCTCAGGGTGTCTCTTGATCTACTGACTTTTCTTTGGGTACACACCTGGAAGTGAAATTGCTGGGTCATGTGGTAGTTCTATTTTTATGTCCTTTAGGAACATGCATAGTGTTTTCCATACTGGCAGTACTAATCTACATCCCACCAACAGTCTGTAAGGGTCCCTTTTCCTCCACACCTTTCCAGACACTTTTTATGTTTAGTTTTATTGGTAATTGCTGTTCTAACTGGAGTAAGGCAATACCTCATTTTGATTTGTATTTCCTGATGATTAGTGATGGTGAGCAGTTTTTCATATACCTGTTGCCCATCTTCATATTTTCTTTTAAGAAAAGCTAATCAAATATTTTTCTATTTTTAATTTTTTTTTGCTATATGGTATATATCCCTGATATGGGTCGCTTATCAGCTGTGTTGTTTTCACTTATTCCATAGTGTGTTTCTCCACTTGGTTGATTGTTTCTTTGTTCAGAAGATATAATTCTATTTGTCTGGTTTTACCTTTGTTTCTTGTGTGTTATCCCCCCAAATCATGGCATGTTTCTCTATTGTTTCTTCTAGTAGTTTCATAGTTTCAGGTCTTACACTTAAATTTTCCATCCATCTTGAGTTGATTTTTATATGGATTGAGAGATGCTAGTCTAGTTTTTTTCTTCTGCCCACAAATATCTAATTTCCCAAGTACTATTTGTTGAAGATGTTGTCCTTTTCCTCTAGCATGATCTGAATGTCTTTGTTAAAAACTCAGTTGAATATAGATTTCTGTCTGGGCTCAGCATCATATCCTGTTGGCCTGTGTGTCTGTTTCTAACACCATGCTGCTTGAATACTATGGCTTTGTATTATGTTTTGAATTCATGTACCATGATTCCTCCAACTTTGTGACTTTTGCTCAAGATTGCTTTAGCTATTCAGGGTGTGTAGTAGTTCCATGTGAATTTCGTTTCTTTCCTCTCTCCTGTCTGTTAGTACTTTTCTTTCTGAAACTTCTCAGCGGCTACAACTCCTTACAATGCTGAGAGCCTCAGGGAGGATTGTGGTGGTCTGTGCATATTGGGATAGGAGGACAGGGCAGAGAGGAGCTGACCTGGCAGAAAGTGAACACAGGCACCATGATGCGTGGTGTGGACCCGCATCACTTTTGATGAAACCGGAAAAACCGTTCAAGATAAAATCTCCAGGTCATAATGAGAGAGGATGAGCCTGAGGATGGGAGATAACCTGTGATCTAACTGTAGAACTGAATGATCAGTTCCTGGGCATGAGGACCCAGCTGGCTTCTGAGACCTGCCTTCTCCATAGAGCCAGTTAGCATGGGTGCTCAGTACCCTCCATGCCCTGCTGACCCTGGGGCAGGAGGTGGTGGTGGAGCCTGAGTCTGGCTGCTGGCAGGTGGCACAGAACCCAGCTTCCGTCGATCCCTCCCTGGCTGGGTGGGGCCGTGTGAAGGCTGGTGACCAGCTCCCTCCCACTTTGCCTCAGTGTATCTTATTGCTTCTCCATGGGTGGATGTTTTAAATTACCTCAGGATCCCTAGGAAAACCACAGCTTCACCCTGTGTCAGGACAGAGTGGGAGAGCAGTTCAGGGAGGGGCCCGCAGTGAAGCACTCCTGCCCAGGGCTGGCTGGAAGGGGAGGTGTGGCTGAGAAGGTTTTCCTCTCTCAGGCCACTCATTTCTGGATTCCCCGACTCTCTTGCAGCTTTTCCTATCTGTGTCTGGTGGCGGTTCTAATTTGGAATCTCCTGCAGTACTTTGGAAAGAAAGAAATGGTGGGATCCACAACTGTGTCCTTGGAGTTTCCTGGCCTGGCAGGCTACCATCTCTGTAGTTGAATGGAGTTTCCTGTGCTGTGTTCTATCTCCTGGGCATCACTGTGTTAGTATTTAGTATGTTTCCAGTACATGGAGATTGTATTCATTGCGGAGAATTGGTACATTCACATAACACATCTTAATTCTTTGTATGTCTTTTAGCTTCTCCCCATCCCCCTTTCTTCCATCTCTCCATTTCTTTACCATTTGCAAAAGATCTACTAGTTTCAGATTATCTATCTCATATTTTGCTTTTTTAAAGCATGTATACATTGGGTTTCTCGTGTAAGTGAAACCTTATGATATTTAATCTTGTTTGTCTGATGGATTTCACTTATCACTTTGGTCCCAAAGGATTATCTATTTTCCCACAAATGACTGAAGTCTAGCCTTTGTTATGGGAGAACAATACTCCATTGTAGGTCAGTACAATATCTTCTTTATCCATTCATCTGTTGATGGGCATATGGACCACTTCCAATATTTAGTTATTATGCATCATGCTGCCATAAACACAAGAATGCATGAATCACTGCAATATGATGTTTTTATCTCTTTTGAGAAGATACCTTGATGGAGAATGGCTGGGTGAGTGGAATTTCTAACTTTAGCTTTCTGGGGATTGGCTGGGTGAGTGGAATTTCTAACTTTAGCTTTCTAATGTGTCTCTGCACTGATTTCTGTAGTGGTTGTACTGGTTTACACTCCTCTGGACAATGCAGAAGTGTTCTTTTTCCCTGTAGCCTTGACATCATTTATAATTATTTGATTGCTTGGTGGTGACCCTTCTTTCTGGAGTAAGGTGGAATTTCAGTGTTCTTTTAATTTGCATTCTTCTAATGGCCAGGGGTATTGAGTATTTTTTCATGTATTTATTGGCCATTCATACTTCTGCGAAGTGTGTGCTCATATCAAGTGCCCATTTTTTGACTGGATCTTTTAATTTGGGAGTCTACTTTTTGGATATTCTAGCTTTCAGTCTTCTGTCTGAGGAATAGCTGGAAAAGTATATTCCCATCCTATGAGTTGTCTCCTCACTTTGTTGGTTGTTTCTTCTGTTGTGCAGAGCCTGTTAGTTTAATCTGACCCTATTCCTTGATTTGTGATGTTAGTTCTTGTGCAGCTGAAGTGTTGTTCAGGAAGGCCATGCCTATGTCTATGTCACTGAGAGTTTAATCTACTTTATCTTTTAGCCTATTCACTATTTCTGTTTTAATAATTAGGTCTTTGATCCGTTTTGGTTTCACTTTAGTGCATGATGAGAGATATAAGTCTAGATTCAGTCTTCTGCATATGTATAGCCAGATGGTTTAATGCATGCAAATCGATAGTAACGCATCACATAAACAGAAGCAAGCAGAAAATCACATGATCATCTCAATAGATGCAGAAAAAAGCCCGGGACAGAGTCCAACATCCACTCATGATGAAAGCTTTGGAGCACACAGATAAAGAAAGATCTTATCTCAATCAAATAAAAACCATTTATGAAAAACCTACTGCCAACATCATATAAACAGGGAAAAACTGAATGGTTTTCCTCTCAAATCAGGAACAAGACAAGGATGTCTGTGATTATCACTTATGTTCAAAATAATATTGGCAAATTAGCTACAGCAACCAGGCAAGAGAAAGAAATAAAGGGAATAGGTATCGGGAAAGCAGAAATCAAATTATTCTTACTTGCAGACAGACAATATAGAAGGCCCCAAAAACCCCACCAGAAGTCTCCTAGAACGAATAAACAAATTTGGCAAGATGGAGGGATAAAAAAATCAACACTGAAATTGAGTAGCATTTCAGGAGTGAGAGGAAGGACCCAGAAAGTTTGGGGTTATTTCAACTGGATTTTGGTGTGTGATTTTTTCTTCTTGCCTGACATCTCAAAAATCAATTGGCTAATAGCGTACTGTTTCTGGAAGGCGGAAAGAAAAAGATACACTTCCCAGTTTCCTACCCCCAAAGATGGCGCTAATAGAGTGAATGGGCAGTTATCTTCGTGCAGAGGACAGATTTTAAAAATATGGTGTAGAAATATTCTGAGCAAAAGAGAATGCTCAGAGACAGCCATCTGAGATGTTATCCAAAGGAAGACAAAAAAAATATAAGAGTCATAGGATAAAAGAACAAATTGCATAAACATTGGTCCCAGTGAAGCACATTATAAACCCGTCTTCCATGTGGGAAAAAAATGAATAGGTCAAGAATGATCTGTGAATGAAATTAAACAACATAAAACACAAGCTAATGATAATATATTCAATGTAATGTGTGTACACAGAAAACCCCTAGAAGATGATTAACACAGAGCAAACAATGATGACTTCTGATTGCTTTTGGGCTAGACCACAATTTGTTCTTATTTTTTTACCCTGTTTAAGATTTGAGGCCACCTTATAATTGACTTGTATTTCTCAAGGAGAGTGATAATAAATCTTAATATTTAGGCAAAAACCCACCTCTGTTTCCAGGAGAGATTAAGAACAGGAAGTAAGCAAGGGAACGGCCACCCCGGTGGACTTTTAGTAGGAATGGTTCACACAATGTAAACCGGGTGAGTCACCTTCCCGCTCCTGTCCTGTCTCCAGCCAGGCTTGGTCAGTTGACGGTGGGAGCGACCTCTGGCGTGCCTCCTTCTGGCCTAGATGTCTCTGGCCGTGCAGGCCTCTCACGTGCAGAGTCACACGTTACACAAGAGCAGCGAGCCCTCGAGTGACACCTGAGCTTGTGGAAGTGCTAACTATCTTGCTGTCATAATGGGCCCCGGACAAAAGCGCAGATGTGTGTTTCTACAAATGACAAATGTACCAGCTCTGGAAACCGCAGCAGATGTTGCCATAATGAGAACACTAAATGACAAAACTAATTTCACACAGTTACACATTGCTGTGGGCCAATGTGTAGACAGAGAAGCCAGAATACAAGCGGCAAGAATAATCAAAGAAAAATGATTCAAACGTGCCCATGAGGTCCATTTTGAAACGTCATTGCTACAAACCTTTGAAGTGGTCTTGGAGAGAGGGAACAGTTATTCTCAGCCAGGGGGGTGGTGGTGGGCGCAGCGTAGCCCTTTACTTCCTGACCCCCGCTGACGCCGCCTAGCCCGGGACTCTCTCACAACACCGCTGTTACCTAAGAGAGCACTGCGTGAGCATGGGCGGTGAAAGTGACTGCCCCGGGATAGAGCTTACTCACTGCGGTACAGGGGCTTTTGCAGGGCGGACCTCAGAGGCGCTAAGTGCTTTTCCCGCCTCCACAGTCTGGATTAATGGGGAGTCAGGACGTGGGCATGGTACCTCTCATCTGTGCAGCTGCCCTCAGACTAATGCTCGACCATCCTCTGACTCAGTTTCCTTCCCTGCCCAACCCTTGCTATAGTGCCTGGGCTGTGCCTCGTCCTTGGCAGGCCCTGTCTCTGGAGGAGTCACAGAGACAGACTCTCCTGCGTGGGCAGCCTGGAAACTGTTCCCTCTCTTGTGGGAGGACGGGGCTCCGCCTCCTGAAGGCGAGGCAGAGACAGCTGTGTGTGACTTTGGGAAGCACCTGCTCCCTGTCCCTGGGTCTTTTTTGTCCTTCTCCCACTCATTAATTTGTCCTTTTGAGAATATGTATATGCAGATCATTTATTTAATAGCCCCAGATTTCTCTACCTTTTGCAAAATGCACATAGAATCTTAGCATGGATTTAAAGACATGTTAAGTTGGTTTTTAAGTATATGTCACTCTGCAGAGCTGCTACTAAATACTAATGTGGATGTTGAAAACATTTAAGGTAGTGGTAAGCCAGACCGCAAGACAAAAAAAAAAAAAACAAACCCCAGAAACAAACAAATAAAAAAACAAACGTGCCAGGTGTGGTAGCTCATGTCTGTAATCCCAGCACTTGGGAGGCAGAGATAGGATTGCTGAGTTCGAGGCTTGCCTGGGCTCCATAGTGAGCTCAGGGTCAGCTTGAGCTACAAAGCGAGACCCTGTCTCAAAAACAGAAAACAGAAACAAAAACAAAAACAAAGAAACCCAAACCAAACCTATATTGCAGCTAAACACAATGAAGTACTATTGTACCATGAAAAAGGATAAATGGGTTAACTGTAGGAAAACGGGGCACCTAAAAACCAAGTGAAATAAATCACAGAAGCTTAGATCTCTCAGAAATTTCTTATATGAGCCACTCAAAGTATAAATAATTTAAACAACAAAATACAAGATAGACAAGAGGTTTCTTTCCGTGTGCAAGGGCTGTCACAGGCACGGGGCGTCCTGGAGCTCATCCTGTGAAATGCGCAGGTTGCTCTGCTCTCTCTGCTGCCGCTGAGGCTTTGTGTTTGTGTCTCACACGCAGCTGGCCACACGGGGCTCTCAGCAGGTGCCTGGTTTGCAGAGCCTCCGCATGGTGATGGGTGATTCACCAGGACAGGAACAGATCCAGCTCTGCAGATGCCAGGAGGTTCTGCCTCTTTCTTTGGCTCTTGTTTCTGCCTCTGGAGCACAGGGACATGCCTGGCCTGGACTGTGAGGATGGTGCTCTGTTTTCTGTAAGAATCTATGATTCTAGAACGCTTTTCCTCTTTTAACTTTGGGTGCCAGGTATTTTGTCCCAGCAATAAAAAAGTCACTAAGCTACTCATATACTTTAAATAATCTCTAAATTCCAGTATTAGTCACTTTCCCTTTGCTGGGATAAAATTCCCACTACCCATAACTTAAAGGAAGAAATGTTTAATTTTTTTTGCTCATGGTTTCAGTGGGTTCAGTTCATGGTGGGCTGGTTCCAAGGCTGAAACAGCATGGTGGAAGGTGTGGAGGAGGAAAGCTGCTCACTCCATGGCCACCGGGCAACAGAGAGAGAAAGGAGGAGCTGGGGATAATATTCCACCCTTCTGGATCATGGTCCAATAACTACCCTTTCCAACCGAGCCATGGCTCCTAACTTGGGAGCGTTTTGGAGGATGTTTTAAGCCTACTGACATCATAAGAATTATTATAATGTCTAATACTCGTGAGTGCTTTGTGAATCACTGTTAGGTATGCTTTTTGGGGAAAAATGACAAAGGTATCTGTCTGCAGACATTTAGTGAGTATGTTTCTTCCTGCGTGCCTTTGATTCATGGTTAGTTGAAGCTGTAGATGTGAAAGCTGTGGCTATTCTTTTGGGTCCTTTTCTCTGCTCACAATTAAGGCCTGAGTCTGACAAATGCCTGTCCCATTCCTTCTCTGCAGTTTTCTTGCCAATTTAATTCATCTTTCTTGTGTGCACGTGTGATGAGAACACTAAAGATCTGCTTTTATCGGCTTTTAAATAAACAACATGGTGTTATTGAAAATAATCTGGAACATTCAGGCTGCAGAACTGGAATTCATCTTTTTAAAAAAAAATTGAATTCTTTATTGGTACATTTTATATACAGTTCACAATCACACTCAACATTGGGGAATTTGTACCAGTATATGACAGAAGTTAATTCTCATTTTTTACCCATAGCCCTACCCACCCACAACCCCCCACTCCTTATATACATGCTATTTCTTTTTCTTTCCAAATCATGTTTATTCTTTCTCCTCATTATGTTCCCCCACCACATTCCCTTTGAATATTTCCTATTTTATAAAATCTATCATACATTCTAGAACTCATTTACATCTACAGGTTTTCATACCAGAGAAAAGATACAGTATTTACATATCTGTGATCTCTTTATTTCACTTATTAGTGTGTCCTCAAGGTGTATCCATTTGCACATAAATGAATGAAACATGTCATTCTTTATGGCAGAGTAATACTCCATTTTATTAAAAAAAAGCACTTTTTTTTTTTTTTGAGACAGGGTCTCGCTATGTAGTTCAGGCTGGCTCTGAGCTCACTATGTAGCCCAGGCAAACTGTGAACTCAGCAATCCTCCTGCCTCTGCCTTCTGAGTGCTGGGATTACAGGCATGAGCCACCATGCCTGGCACTGTGGTATGTGGTATTGATGGCTGGT
>PVIC010007327.1:0-31399 GCA_004025085.1 Thryonomys swinderianus | reverse complement strand
GCATTGTATGTGGTTACTGGGATCGAACTCAGGATCTTGTGTTTGTGAGGCAGGTGCCAGAGCCACTGAGCTCAATCTCCAGCCCAAAAAAGCACATCTTTATCCAGTCTCCAGTTGATGGGCATCTGGGTTGTTTCCAAGATTAGGCTATCACAAACTGAGCTGCTATGAACATGGGTGTACATATGACTTTACCTTATGATTCTTTGAATTCCTTTGGGTATATTCCTAGCAGGGGAATGGCAGAGTCAAATGGGACCTCTAATCCTAGTTTTCTGAGGACTCTCCACACTTATCTCCGCAATGGTTGTACAAGTTTACAATCCCACTAACAGTGGAGGAGGGTTCCTTTCTCCCCACAGCCTCACCAGCATTTATTGCTGGTTGATTTCACAACAGCAGCCATTCTTTTTGGAGTGAAATGAAATCTCAGTGTTGTTTTCATCTGCATCTCTCCAATGACCAGTGATGTCGAACATTTCTTCATATGCGTGGCTGTTTTTACTTCTGCCTTTGAGACGTTTCTGTTCATTTCAGATGCCCATTTTTGAATTGGGTCTTTAAATTTGGGGGGACTGATTTGTTTAAGTTCTTTATATATTCTAGATAGTAGCCCTTTGTCTGAGAAACAGCTAGTAAAGATTTTTTTTCCCATGTTGTTGGTTGTCTTTTAGCGGTGCCAGTGGTTTCTTTTGCAGTGCAGAAGCTTTTTAGTAGGATGAGATCCCATGTGTTGATTCTTTCTGCTAGTTCTCGTGCTATAGAGGTTTTGTTCATAAAGTCTCTGCCTAAGCCAATGTCTCCAAGAGTTTTACCTTACCTGTTTGAATTCATCTTATACCTGAAAGTTTCTTCCTTTGCCCCATATTCCCCCATGTACTCCTCCTCAAACCCTTGATAAACATAGTCTTTATCTACTTTTATGCCTGACTCTTGAAGTTTCATGTTTAGGTGAGAGCACAAGGAACTTGTCTTTCTGTCTTTGGGTTATTTGTCTGAGCACAGTGTCTTTGATTCATCCAGGAAAATGTGAGAAGTAAGAATTCATTTATTTAAAGATTGAGCAATATTCCACTGTGTGCCCAAGTGTGTATCCATAGAGAACTGGATGCAGAAATTATATATACACATATATACTCCCTAATATATGTGTATATTTATGTATGTTACATATCTGTGTCAGTGGAAGAAGGGATACATGAAATACATATATACACACATAAGTAGACGTGCATATTTATGTGAATAACGTCATATGAAAACTCCACATTTGTCTCCATTCACCTCTCAGTGAACACTTGGGTTGTTTGTTTGCACATATTGCCTACTGTGAATAATGCTTCGATAGATGTGATGGTGCAGATATCTTTAGAACAGTGATTCTATTTCTTTTGGATATAATCTCATCGAGTCTTGGGTGGTACAATCATTCTGTTATTAATTTTCAAGGCACCTCTGTGATGCTTTTGGCAAGGGCTATGCTAATTTATATTCCCCTGGCAGTATAGGAGAGGTGGTGAGTATGTTAATTAGTTTGAGTGATAACTGTTCCACACTTATTTGTAACTAAAATGTCATTTTATACACTTTTAATACAGAGGTTCTATGGGTGACTCATGGAGTTAAGTTAATTGAAGACACTTGAGTGGGAAATGCATGTAAAATAACTATCCTACCCACATGGTCTTTCGCTGGGTACCCTGCAGGAGTGCTGGGCCCTTGGCAACCACCATGATCGTGGGGCAACAGGGACCCGGTGCAGTGGCTGCCGCTGCTTGAGATCCAGAGACCATCCTCTCGCTATCCCAGGAAGAGACTAAATCTCAGAATTTGAAGTATGATCTCTACCAAACTCTCTTTTGCATTATCATAAAATTGAAAAACCATAAGTCAGACCATTGTGCATTGGGAATTGTGTCTATACATTTTTTATCCATCAGCTGTACCTCAATAATGCAGGAAACAAACCATAGCAGAGGAACTGTGATTTCTAACAAGGGCATCAGATTGATGAGAGACCTGAGACGGGAGATGTCAGTCCAAGGAGAGTGGGAAACAGCCTGTAGTTAGAGTTGGGGAAACGGTAGTCTCTCAGGGGCCCAGATGGGCCACGGGAGAGAGGCTGACAGGAGAGTGTGGCTCTTCGCTGCAGAGGGCACCTGTGTCTTGGAGAGGAGCGTGAGTGCTGTTTGTGCTTCTGCTGCTTTTGGAAGTTCCCGAGGCTGCTGTGAGACCCGTGAGCTCGGGGAGAGACAGGACGGAGGTGACTCAGGTCGAGGCTGGCGGGAAGAAAGCTGCCCCTGGTGTGCAAGGAGGCGAGAGGGGTGCGGCGGGCTTGGGGACCCCTGGGATGAGCAGGCTGGGAAGTGAAGCCTTTGCTTTTGAGTCTGGGTGACTGGGAGAGCACGGAGGCATTCACAGAGGAAAGGCTGGAGGGGCAGGACTTCTGTAGGCTTTCGGTTTTGGGGTATGTGTCTCACACCCATGCAGAATGTGGGGTGAGCTGTGTAGGGTGGGTCTGTGGCCATCAGGGGAGGTCACGGGGTGGGTGTCTGAGAAGACCCAGAAGACAAGGTATGGGGTGCAGGGGGCCAGGGGAGACTGGTCCCAAATGCACATTTCTGCTAGGCAGAGTTGGCCTTCAGCGCAGCCACCGACTGCGTGGGGTCAGAGCAGAGCCCGCAAATCAAAGTCTGTGACGCTTCAGAGGGGAGAGGCGGTGTAAAGAGGCAGGTCCAAAGGTACAGTTAAAAGTTGGGGACTCTGTGGTCTCCTGGGGAGGAGTGCGTGCTGGGTATGGAATCCATCATGTGGCTGGCACTCTGCCCAGCGATGGCTGTGAAACCACAAGACGTGTCCCATCGAGATTGCAGGTGCCAGCAGCGCCTCGAGGCATCTCCAGCCTCCTGCACCTCTGGCTGCAGGCCCTAGATGTCGAGGTTCCCGGACTTCCTGAGCTTGATTATTTGTAGACTTTGTAATAGGACTCAGGAAGGGTCTGTACTTACAATTAAAGTTGCTTGATGTTGTATTTGGAAGCTCCCTCTCCAGCGAGTTTCTCTCTGTAGAACAGTACACACAAGTCTCTTTCCTCACATACAGAGTGTTCTAACCATTTGCCTATCCTCTTTGTTGTTGTTGTTGTTGTGTGTGTTTACCTTCATGATTAACAATTCACGCCTTCCCCTCTGTTCCTAAGAAAGTGTGATCCCCAGACCTCACGCACCCAGCCGGCCACACTCCTCATGGTTCTGGTCACACGCAGCACCTGGAATAGCTCAGGTCACTGCAGACACACCCCAGGGACAGCTGGCTGTGCATCCCGGGTCTGTACCTGGCTGCCCATCGGGTGAAATGCCAGCTGCCTGGGAGTCAGCGCTTTAGTTAGGACGTAGCGTCCAGCAGGCACGGCGAGGAGCGAGGTCGGAGTGGCAGTCAGTGAGAGACAGAAGAACGCCTGGCGGGTGTGCTGGGTCCAGACAGACAGGTGTCCGCCTCGCAGCCCTGTCTGCACTGGGTGTGGATGAGAAGCCCGGATCCAGGAAGCCACGTGGCAGGCAGCAGCCTACATACTGGGAGCAAGGAGTGGAATATCTGGACAATATCAATTTATAATCACAGAAATTGTTCTGCAAAACTGTGGAGGAGACTTGCTGGACAGATGCCTCCTGCTGTTCTTTCTCTAGGAACAGAGCTCGCCTCTGTGCACGGCTGAGCTTGCGAGGGAAGGAAGGCATCGCCACAGAGGGTGGCAGGTGGCAGCCGGGCAGATGTCAGGGCGTCAGGGGCCCCCGGAAGGGATCTGAGCCCAGCCTGTAGCTTCTGCTTTGTTTCCGTTTCCTGGCACCCGGTGCTGTTCAGTGGGGACTCAGCGTGTCCTCGTAAGGGAACGCGGGATGTGCGTGAGTTCCAAGTGAGTCCAAGGGAGAGGCAGAAAACAGGTCACAACACGAAGCGGAGCAAGGACGGGCCGCGGGCTGCTCCTGTGCAAGCCGCCCAGCTCCCCGTATCCGGAGCAGCCAATTAGAAGCAGAGCCTAATGGCCCCCACGGTTCACAGCGTCTTTAGCATGAAACACAAAGCACCCGCCTCCAGCGCAGAGCTCTCCGTGCTGTGCCGACTGGGCCGTGCTGGGAGGGACACCACGCTGTGTGTCTTTATAAGCAGCCTTCATAATGAAACCCTTTTAGTTGATAACTTGGTGGCAGTTTCTCCCTATTGGCTGCCTGCGTTTGAACAAAGCTAAGCAGAACAACTGAAAACCGACCCAAGGAAACGGTTCAGTTGGCCTGTCTGTGTAAGCCAGCTCCACCCAGAGGCGGACTAAGTCTTGTCCTGGGTATTACCCGATGATGTACTTGACATACTTCCATCTCCCGTCTGTTTCTCCATTATATCCCGGGGTACTGGGGCACTGCCGGTGACTGAGCACGACGCGTCACACGCGAGCCCTGCACCCGTCGCATGACGCATGTACAAGGCCACGTTGTCGTAGCAGCAACGCGCTGGCCGAACCGCGCGCTGGGGTTTGGCCCTGGTCGCTGCTGGTGGACTGGGCTGGGCCTGCGGAAAGGGCGCAGGAGCTGGCACAGGGCATCTGTGTGCCGGGCATGGGGCGGGCTGCGGGTCGCCGGGCAGGACAGGCTCCAGGCTCACTTTGCATTTCTCTCCTCCCAGGGATAACGCTGTACAGCCACCCGTATGGAGGGGCCCTGCTCAATGAGGACAAGATGTGAGTGGAAAGCGTTACGCCGCCGCCGCCGCTGCTGCCCCGGGGGCGGAGCCTCAGCGACGTAGGGGGACACGTGCAGTCGGTGGGCGGGGCTCGGGCGCCCTGCAGGCGGCAGGCGGTGACTCGCGGGAGGAAGTGGGTCCGCTGAGCTGGGAGCGGATGGGACCACCACGCAGCGCGACGCGAGGAACGGGACGTCTTCCTGGGCACTTGCGTGCCGTGTGGTTGCCTGCGCGTGTGCGCACGCGCGTGTGTTTGTGCGTGTCTGTGGTACGGTGCCCGACCGTCAAGCGCTTTACTGCCGGCCGGCTGCCAAGCCCCTCCAGGCAGTTTCTCAGCTGACGCACACATGGCACGCTGCGGGGTGAACAGGACGTTGCCCCCAGCGCTCCTGCGGGAGACCCCTCGCTGTCCTGAGCAGGGCCTGGACTCACTTCCCACGAGCTCGCTACGAGGTCGCAGGCTTCTGCCCAGCCCCTCTTCATTCCCGTCTCCCTTCTGTGTTACACGGACGACCAGCTTACACAGTGCCTCGGTCGTGAGTCTGGTGCATAGCCCTCCCACCAGCTAGGGGCGTGGCACGATGCGCTGAAGAGGTGGTCCTGGGAGCGACCAGAGCCTCCTGCCCACGTCGGCAGAGCTGTCTCCAGGGGTCTCTGTTTTGATTATTTATTTTGAGACAGGTTGGGCCGGGCTCACACTTGGCATTCTCCTGCCTCGGCCTCCCGGAGCGTCAGGGCTGCAGGCGTGTGCCACGGTGCCTGTCCTCCAGTCCGTCCTGCAGCAGCAAAGATGGCCCCAGTTCACCCTGTGCCTCCCGCAGTGGGTTTCCAGACTAGCTCTGACTCTGACAGCTGCCGTGAGCCCGGGCAGCAGCGGCTCCTGAGCGCTGCACAAGCAGACGCGGGGTCGGGGCGCAGCCCAGAGCGCGGTGTGGGAGCCCCGTTCTGAGGGCCCCAGGCGTGACCCTGAAGCCGGGCCAGGGTGCCGCAGTGAAGAGCCTGCGGGAGCACGCGGGTGCGTGGGTGCAGGCGCTCCTTGGCTGGAGGGGTCGTGCGGGGCCGCTGTGGCCAGTGCCCTCCCTGGCAGGAGCTGCTGCGGCCAGCTCACACTGAGCGACTGCTCTCTCGGCCCACAGCTTGGAGAGCATCCGGCAGTGTGGCGTGGCCCTGTGCATCGTGCTGGGGTTCTCCATCCTGTCCGCCAGCGTCGGGAGCAGCGTGGTGAGGGACAGGGCGGCCGGGGCCAAGAGGCTGCAGCACATCAGCGGCCTCGGCCACAGGACGTACTGGCTCACTCACTTCCTCTATGACACGGTAGGACCGCGTGTGCCGGGCGGCGCGGGAGGGCGAGGGCCCCGGGGCCTCCGCAGAGAAGGGCTGCCGAGGTCGGGGAGGGCGTCTCGGGCCAGGCCACCCTCGGTGGTGCCCGCCAGATGCCCAGGGCGGCTTCGGGGGGTCAGGGCCCTTGGGCTGCAGATCGAGGACACCGGACACCTGGCCAGGAATGTTAGGGAAATGAGTAAACCATCGCCAGAGAGGTGCCCTTCGGGGCGGCTAGGTGACCGTTAGGGATGGTGTGTCCTTTGGGAGCCTCATTCCCGTGTGTGTGTGTGTGTGTGTGTGTGTGCACGCGTGCGGGCATAGGTGCTACCGTTTCCCACACCATGTCTGCAGGCGGCACGAGGACCAGGACAGAGCCCTCTTGAGCTGCTTCCTGGAGTCCCCGGCGTGTGTCTGGCACAGGAAGCGTGTCCGCTGTGACTGGTGGGGCGCTCTGTGCCCTCCCGTGGCCAGCACCCACTTCCTTTGTTTCCGAGTGGTCTTGGCTGCGTCTGGGAATGTGACACACCCTCCCTCATCCCGCCGTGAACGGGACGCCCGAGGAGCCGGCGGGCCTCTGGGCCGGGGCAGGCAGGCCAGGCCCCCTGCTCCCCCTCATGGGCTAGTTTTGCATCCGCTGCCTCGCGCTGCGTACGGACGGAACCTGTTGTTGCTCTTCTCTAGTACATATGCCTTTCGGCTGCCTTGGAGTTCAGTGCATTTGTGTCCTTGCGATCATGTAAGCTAGATAGACCAAAAGGGACAGTCTGCACAGGCCACACTGACGTCACGCCAGTGTTCAGGCTGGACCTGGACCTGCCCAGCGGCGGTCGCTGGCTGTGGGATCCCCTGGCGCGGCTTCCGGAGTCTGTTCATCGCGCCCGGCCTCACGGCATCTGGCAGGTTAATCCTGGGAAAGACAGGAAGGTGTTGGGCCCCAGCTAGATGGCAGAGCAGGATCTCGGTGCCAGCCTCGGCGCCCTGTTTCTCTTTGTTCCCAGACCCACGTGTGGCCTCGGGCTACGTGTCAGGGTGCCTGGGGGCTCCAGCGCCCCAGAGGAAAGTGAAGGCTGCGGGAGGGGAAAATAAGAGCCGGAAGCGGTGCATGTCTGGGTTACGGGGGCCGCGGCCGGTTTCCTAGGCCCCTCCCTTCCACGTCCTCAGCTGGTGTTCTCTGCGTCCATTACTCTGCCGGCCCTTCTTCACCCTGTGATCTTGGCCTCGGGCGCTGGGCGCAGTCTTTGCTTCTCTGGTGCAGTTTCTTCTGTCGTGCTCCAGCAATCCCCGCTCACGCTGTTTCATGCTGCGTGGACTGAGCGCCCTTGATGAGGTCAAGGTGCGTCCAAGCTCGCTGTGAAGTCAGTGTGTGTGTTGCTCCAGATCCCCAAGGTGATGCCCTAGGAGGCGGGATTTTGGAAGCTGGTGGAGTCACGAGGGGGGATCCCTGCTGCCATGTGAGCAGCGGTAAGAAGGGCGCCACCTATGGACCAGAAAGTGCATCTTCACCGGACCCACGCCTGCGGGGGCCGTGGTCTTGGGCGCTCCGGCTCGCTGCACAGTGTAGGATGCGTTTCTGCTCTTTATAAGCCCCCGGCCTACCTTACTTTTTTCTAGCCACCCAAGTGAACAGGAATGTTACGAGTCAACCAAAGATCTTTCCATTCATAGAACAAGCAGAAAACAAGTAAATAAATCAACTGTGCCAGTTACAGCTGGTTCATGACTGGGTCACCAGACAGTGAAAAGGACGGTGGGGGGTTTCGGAAGCGGAGACCCCAGAGCAGGTGGGGTGAGGCTGAGGGCTGAGGAGCGGGGGAGCCAGGCACAGGATGCCACGAGGGGAGCTGCCCAGCCAGGGGCTGGAAAAGGGCCCCCGATGGTGGTGCTGGCGGGGCGGCAGCCGCAGGGCTGCGGGTGGAGGCAGCTCGTCTGGGCCGCAGCAGATACCTGGCCCCGTGGCTCTCCCAGCGAGAGGGCGGGTGGCTAAGAGGTCCCCGGGCTGCCACATTTCGGGTGCACCGTGGTGCCCTGCAGTCCCGGAGGCCGGAAGTCAGTGGTCCAGCTCCAGGCTCAGTGGCTTTGTCCGAAGGTCTCACTGTGCAGCTCAGGCTGCCCTTGAATTCACGGCAAGCCCCCCCCCCCTTCCCCAGTGGTGGGATTCCGGCCGTGCGTCCCCATGCAAAGCTCCTGTCTAAGTTTTATTTTGAGACAGGGTCTGGGAGGGTCACCGACTGGTCTGGGCTGGACTCAGACTTGCGATGCTCCTGCCTCCGCTAGGTTCACAGCCTTTGGCCCTCATTTCCTCTTCTTTCGGGGTACAGTCACAGGGGACCAGGCTCTACCTAAAACCCCATTTTGGGCCGGAGATTTAGCTCAGTGGTTCCGGTGCCTGCCTCGCAAGTGCAAGGTCTTCAGTTCAATCCCGGTAACCACATACAATGCTGGGCGTGGTGACTCACGCCCAACAGCCATCAATACCACATGCCACAGTGCCAGGCGTGGTGGCTCACGCCTGTCAACCCAGCACTCGGGAGGCAGAGGCAGGAGGACTGCTGAGTTCCAGGCTTGCCTGGGCTACATAGTGAGCTCAGGGCCAGCCTGAACTACAAAGCGAGACCCTGTCTCAAAAAAAAAAAACTTATGTAAACATAATCACTTCTTCAAAAGCCCTGTCTCCGAATACAGCTCATCCTGGAGTGCGAGTGCTGTGTCTGTGAATCGGGGGACACAGCTCACCCCGGAAGGGGTCTCTGGTCCATCTGGTGACCGGCCGCACGTGGGAGCAGTAGGCGCTTGGCCCAAGGAGGCGACCGGCGCGGGGCGGCCCGGGGGAGTGTCCGTGGCCGCGGTGCCACCTCCCCGACGCAGGCCGCGCCCTCCTTTTGTTTCCGCAGCTGTCCTACTTGGCCTCCGTCTGCCTGTGCATCGCCGTCATCGTCGCCTTCCAGTTATCGGCTTTCACTTTCCGCGAGAACCTGGCAGCCACGGCCCTCCTGCTGGCGCTGTTCGGGTGGGTGTGTGAGCAGAAACGCGGCTGCAGCATTATGGTTTGTTCCTGAAGGAGAAAGCCCTCAGGATGGCTTTGAACCTGCTGTCCCCGCCGTGATGTTCTCCCTTCCCAACCAATTAGGGGGCTTCTGCCAGCGCCACCGAACAGTCAAGCCCCAGCAAGACGATGCGTGGCCGCAGAGGAAGGGGGAGGCGCGGTTGCCTGGGGGTGGTGCCCGGCCTGCGGCGGCTGCACAGACCACGGGGCGATGGGGTCCTGCTCGTTCCCCTTTGCCAGTGGTCGGAGCCCCACCCGTGATCTCCTCGGCTCTGACACTGGACAGAGCCTCGCGCGCGGCGCTGTCTGGCGTAGCCCCCTCCCTATAATGTCAGCGGTTTGGCGTGACTCTTACTTCCTTCTCCGAAGCAAAGCGGCAGCCGTGCAGAATGGCGGTGTGAATCCCTCCTCTGCATACCCACCACAGCCGTGCTCGGACTGGGCCCCTTGGGAGCGAGGAGGTGCTTTCCTGCGTGCCACACACGGAGCTTTCCACAGGGCGGAGGAGATCAGAGCTGCTTTCTCGTAGCAGGGGAAGTGATACTCCGACTTAGCAGGACTCAGCCCGGTTGTCAACCAAAAATCACAACTAAGGTTACATTTGCACCTTTGTTGCTCTGTCAGCCATCCTGGGTTATTCAAAACGTTCAATTAGGGTACAGGGCTTTACGGACAGTAGCTCGCGTTGCGCAGTGGGGAAGCTGATAGAGGCTGGAGGGTGAAAGGATGCAGAAAATACTGTGCATGTTGCTCTGAGTCCTGGGAATGTGAATTCCTCTCAGCCTTGGTTTGTTCCCTATGAGCAGTATTTTTGTTGCTGTTAGGATTAAATTAGGCCATTCATCCAAACTTAGTGGGCAGGGACTCAATGGTCTGGTTAATTTAGTTTTATAAGTGCTATCTCTCAAGTTACTTTACTCTTTAGAATGTAGCATGTCCTCAGCTATAAAGCACATATAAGGCACATGTTGATCCCTATCGAGCTCTCGCAGAAAGATCTGTGCTGGTGTCCGCCCAGGTCTCACGTCTGACGTCAGCTCCTTGATCCGACTGCGTGGAGGGTATTGTGTCTCCTTAACAACGCAGGGGGAATGGACTTGCAGTAAGATTACTTGTAAAATTTAGGGAGGAGATGTCAAAACCTGTAATGACTGTAAGTGGTTAGGGACTTATTTCGACATCCTCAAGGACCTTGGTTTGGTTGTGAGTCCCTTTAAGAATGTCCATCCAGCTGGGAGTTCTCTCCGTCCATAACTACATTTTCCAAAGGGCTTCAGGGGCATCGTGGTACGCTGGCCTGTAGCCACAGGTCCACAGGTGACACACCTCCTCCCGAGGACTCCAGGGTGACGGGCACAGAGAAGTGGCACCAGGGGAAACTCTGAGGGGAAAGTGTGAAGGAGGTCCGGGTGACGTGTAAGGGCCACGGATTCACTGGATTTAAAAGTTCGCCAGTTTGTCACGGGCCAGAGCCCGTGTTCGGCCCTGGAACTGGTGACCGTCACCAGGAGTGGAGGGACAGTAGCCGCCTGCCTGGGAGCCTCATCTCCCGTGGGCGCTGGGCACGAGGGCCACCCCGAGTTGGCTCCCTCTTCCCGGCTCCGCAGGGCCTGCAGGGCCCGGCAGTCGGGAACAGTTCCAGGGCTGGAGGGGAGCTGGGACCCAAGACACCCAGCACTAGGCAGGGCCCCAGGGGCGTGGGGAGGGCGGGCGAAGAGGAGCCCCAGGGAGCTGGCAGGCGTGCCCGGCGGTACTGCTCCTTGGTAACGAAACTGAACGGGAGGGAGACAGAGGAGAGAGGAAGTCACGGCTGACCCAGCCTGAAGGGTCTGACGGACACCTCAGTTCCGCTCGTGAAGAGTGCCGGGACCTTCCGGACATGCTTGGTGTCGATGCGGCGCCGAACGGCCAAGGAGCTGAGATCTCCGTGCTCCATTGGGTGCCTCGGGAAATTCACGCAGCAGCAGGAAGGGGCGATCCTGAGGGTGCAGCGACTTCAGACCCTTCTCTCCCCTTCAGATTACTCGTGAGCAGAACACCAGTCTCATCAGATGCCCGAGTCATTAAAACTATCCACCATGCTTTCCCAAAAACATGGGGAGTCTTCAAAGCCACGCTTGGGTTCTCGAGACAACAGATTATACATTCTAAGTCAATTTGATATTTTTGTTCCTCACAACCAGAAAAAGACAGGGGGACTGGCTTCACCAATATATTCATTTCCACCAAGTATATGAAAGGTAGCTAATGAAAATGTAGTTTGAAAACGCTGGTGATGGATTTGTGGCTGGACGTGCCGTTCATGCTTTGATAGGCAGCTCCGGGAGCCACACTGTGCCTTTGTCTCTGGCTCTTTCTCCTTAGATAACGCTTTGATGTACTTGTCCAGTATTTAAATGACATAACTTAGCATGGGGACGTTATGTAACGTGTGACAAAGTGCGGATTTTGAGCACGCTCCAGGGAGCAGAGGCTGGCATCGCCGTGGTAATTAGTCCTCCATCCAGGACAGATTGGGGTATTCAGCCTGGCAGCGGGCAAGGCAGGCGTCCGTGCTGCCCATTGTTGGAGGCAGAGATGCCGATCAAAGGAGGGCACAGCTCACTGTGCTTTGTTCCGCCAACCGCTTCAGATGTTCTGTGAGGTGCGGCTGCCCGAGTCCTCTGGCCCCGACAGCATCAGTCTGAGCGGAGAGAGCTGCTGGATACCGTATTTCACAAGGAACAAAGATAGACCCGGCCTTTTTAGTGCAGCTGTGAGTGAGCCAAAGTGGTGATATTAAGCTGTTAAAAATTCTGTCCGGTGGAAAAGCAAAGCCGTTTGTCATGTGTTCCAGTACCTAGAGTTTGAATCAGTAGTGTTCAGTGAGAGATGTTTTTTATTCTCTCCCCAGTGAGTTTTATAACAATTAAAGGTAGCCTGAAAGTTGGTTCACGAGGCAGGAGCTGGTGGCCCAGGGTTGTGATCTCAGCAGTCTGGGAGGCTGAGGCAGGAGGATTCCAAGTTCAAACTCACCCTGAGGAACTTAGCAGCTGAGGGAGACTTTGAGACCTAAAAAGCAGTGGGATGTGGCTCAGTGCAAAGGCCTTGGGTTCGGCTTCCAATATCGCAATCAATCAGACAGTTAAGTTTTAAAATGTTGTCCCGACACTACTGCTTATATTTCGCTTGCAAAATTACTCAGTACTATGATTTTATTTGCTTCTCACAGAAGCCACATAATGCAGGGCAGCACTTGATTTTTGCAGAGTGGCGGTGTTGGGAGCTTTGGGTCTTCTCCGTGCTATTGCATTTGGCCACAGGTGTCTGCACCTTAAAGTCTCTAGAAGTCACGGCCCTGTCTTTGGTAATTATTTTCATTAAATTATTTCGTACACTAGCTACTTTAGAGTAATGACTTTAAAGCTCCTGTCTGCACCTCAGTTTCCCTCCTGCCACGGCGATGACGCAGATTGATGTGCAGCGACGTTTCCGGGACGCTAGGGTTTTACGCGCACGTTCCCGTGCACGGCGTTTTCCGCCGAAGGAGCAGGTGCCCCGCCCCCGCCGCACGCACTCCGCCGCCCGGATTTCACGCGCGCGGGGAAGCGGCCGAGAGCAGCTGCCCAGAGGCCCCGCCTCTCTGACAGCATTTGAAGTCTTGTGACGTTCAGAGCTAGTTAACCTGTGAAAACAGCCTCGGACGTGTCGGAGGCGCTGAAGTGTCGCGGGTGGAGCAATCATCCCCGCAAGGGCGCGGTGACCCGTTTTCCCGGAGTGGGGGGAGGATCACCGGGACGCCTGCTGGGCGGGGCCCCGGGAGAGCCAGGGAGGCTGAGGCGGGTGCGACGCGGTGGGCGACTTCGTGAGACGCTGTCTCAGAAACTGCGCAGGGCCGGGCTGCGGCCCACAGGCACCGCCGACGGGCGACTCCTCCGCCGGTACCGGGCGGCCCGCAGGGCTCCCGTGGCCTGAGCGGCGTGTGAGGAAGCCTCCCCTTGTGGCCGCCAGGGCCGAGGGAAATCGGCCAGGGTGAGGCCTCGGGCTGCGAAGGGGCCGCGGAGGGAGACTTCCTCCGGGGCGGCCGGGAGGGTCCTCGCTGGAGCCCTCCCTCAGCTTCGGGCGGGAGCCCGTGTGCGGTGCCCGGCGCGTCCCCGGCTCGCCGCCCCCCGGGATTGCGGGTTGCAGCGCGCGGGCCGGGGCGCAGGGCCCGGGGACACGGAGGCGGTGGCCGGCGGGCTCCGGAAGCGAGGCCTTCACGCTGCCTTGTCCGCGGCGCTCGCCCGGCGGCGTCCCCGTGGTCCTCTCCACACCGCTGGCCGGGCGGGGCCGCCGGAGGCCCTGGGGGCAGCGCGGCTGCAGGACGGCCCGGGCCGCGGGCGGACGTCGCGGCTCACGGGGCCGCCCCTGTGCCTCGGCTGTGGGGCGCGGCTGGGCCAGGACGCGACCTCTCCCTCCAGGTACGCGACGCTGCCGGGGATGTACCTGCTGTCCGGCGTCTTCTCCAGCGCGGACGTGGCTTTCATCTCCTACGTCTCCGTGAACTTCATCTTTGGGCTCTGCACCCTGCTGGTGACGACCATGCCGCGGCTCCTGGCCATCGTCTCCGGAGCCCAGGTCGGCAGCCGCCGCGTCGCCTCTCCCGGGGCGCGGGGCCGGGAGGGGACCTGGCAGAACTCGGTGGGAAGGTGCCAGTGTCTGCTGTCTCTAGACCCAGACGGGCGGAGTGATCCCGGTTCAGAAGAGCCCGGCGGCCTCGCGGGGTCCCTGCTCGCGTGCCGTGCCTCAGCCGTGACCTCCTGTGGAGACCTGCAGGGCTCTGCTGGCCCCGGTTACACCGCGAGCGCAGGCTTCTTTGGTGTGGTGCCTCCACGGAGGCCGGAATATAACTTCACATGAAAAGGAACTCATTAACCTCTTAGGACTGCTTGAAATTTATAACCAGTTGCAGTCAAGAAAAACCTTAGGAAGAATTAAGCAAAACTTTTATACTTTCTCTACATCCATGTATATTAGGCGATAGAGCATTTACGGCAATAAATATTCCCCTAAAAATTACTATTGTATTTTCTGTTGTCCCAAACCAAGTTCCTTAAGTCTACACTTAGCTTACCCGTGTTTTAGGTCTGTATCGTAGGGAAAAGGTGGACTCTGCGGTATAGGACACAGGCAGTCCTGTCAGCCGAGTGATTCATATTCATGCCATGACACACTGATGTTATAAGCACATGTTATGCTAGTTTTTGCTACCTTATAAAATGTGGTTTTATGTTTACAATGGTTATATAATTTGACCATGAAGAGAGCTAGTCTAAGTTCCCGCCATATTTCCAGGGCTTCCCTCGGTAGTGCCGCTAAGCGTGTCCTGTCTGGGTCAGAGGCGTCTCGGTTGTGCTCCGAGTGGAGGCTCCGCTCACAGGCCAGCCTCTCGAAGGGCGCCGCTTCCTGGGGAAAGACTTTGCTCTTTGGAGCGAAGGAGCCAGTGAGTTCTGTCGGTGCGGCGCGTACGTACCTGCCGTGCTCTCCGGAGCGTGTTTCCTCGTTGCTGTGAGCTCACCTTTCAGTTTCATGGATGCTTACTGAAAGACTGCACTGCGGCAGAGGGCACAGGAAAGCAGCTGGCACATAGCAATTGACCTAAACCATCTAGTGCAGAGCTGCTTACCATTGTGGTCATTTTAATATCAGTACAAATGGGAATTCTTGCCAGGCGGTACAGACACTAGTAACAGCTATGGCAGGTTTTGAATTTCTAGGTGCATCCAATTTTAAAATTGTGTTCTATACAATACTGGGCATGGAGACTCACACCCACCCGCAATCAATACCACATACCACAGTGCCGGGCGTGGTGGCTCATGCCTGTCATCCCAGCACTCAGGAGGATTGCTGAGTTCGAGGCTTGGTTGGGCTATATAGTGAGCTCAGGGCCAGCCTGAACTACAAAGCCAGACCCTATCTCAAAAAAAAAAAAATTGTGTTCAACTCTAGCTTATTAATATTTTTTTTCTGGAATGCTCTTTGCTCATAGCTAGTTTTATGACACTGCACACTTCTAAGCTTGGCCGTGACGAGTGTATATTTTCAGTTCACTGAGTGCTAAGGAGCAGCCGGGCAGGCACACTCTTTAAATGTTCACTGTTCCCACAGCTGGTGTGACCTGCTCCATAGCAGTCACATGACCACCAAGCGCTGATGTTGTCATGCATCTTTGTTTACTCAGGATAATAAAACAAACAAAAAGTACTGACCTGAGGGATAAACAATAGGATTTAATAATTCTCACGGCATGGGAAGTTGGAAGGTCTGAGGCAAAGATGGCCTTAGAGAGGATTCTTCTTGAGGAGTCGCTGCCCTGACACAATGTTCCCAAAGAGAGAACCTGAGTCTCTTCCTGCTCTTGCAAGGCAGGGGTCCCACCGCCGTGACCTCATTGACCCCGACTGCCTCGCCCAGATCTCACCTCCTAACACCGTCACACTGGGGCAGTGGCTTGAAAATATGAATTTGAGGAGAACACACGTAGTCTGGCCAGTTCATTTTGCCTCTGGCCCCAAGATTCATGTCTTTCTCACCTGAAAAATCAGTTGATTCCATCTCAACAGCCACTGGGACTTTAACCTGTTGCTCCAACAGCTCTGAACTCCAGGGTCCCATAAATGCCATCAGCGGTGGGTGACACATCCCGAGGCCAATCTCTCCCCAGCTGTGAGACTCAGAACATGCTCTGTGCTGCCAGAAGAGAAGGGTGCAGCGTCCAGAGCATAGACATTCCCGTTCCAAAAGGCAGAAAAGGAAGAAAGGGGTGTTGGGTCCCAGAAAGTAGAATCTAGTGAGCAAAATCGCTTTAGCTGTTAAATCTCAAGTATAAAACCCTGGTCGGACGGCTGTCCGGGGGGGGGGTCATTGCGGAATTAGGTGGGGAAGACCCTAGATAGATACAGCTCCAAGCAAGGAGAGTAGAGGCCACTGAGATATTGTTAAAGGAGAACAGATTTTAATTCTATTCTTTTTCTTTCTTTCTTCCGCCGTGCAGAATTTACAGAACATCTATAACGTCCTTAGGTGGGTCTTCACGATCTTCCCCCAGTTCTGCCTTGGCCAAGGGCTGATAGAACTGTGCTACAATCAGATCAAGTACGACCTGACCCATAACTCCGGCATCGATTCCTACGTGAGCCCCTTTGAGATGCACCTCCTGGGCGGGATCTTCGTGGCACTGGCCTTGCAAGGCTCGATCCTCCTCCTGCTTCGGCTTCTGCTGCACCGGGACCTGCTGCGCTGCTCGGGGTATGTCCGAGGCTCGTCCTCGCAGCGTCAGGGCGGGGAATCCACCGCGGAGGCTGGGAGGCGAAGAGTGTGCCTGATGGGCGGTGTATGTGGTTCTGATAAGGCTTCGCGTCACTTTTTAAGTTTGTTTGAGTTTTGTTTGGTGTGATCACCGACACTAGGAAGAATTCACAAGATAAAGTGCCTTCCCAGTGATTGAATTGTCTCAGTTCACCTTCCATTTTGGAATGGCTCCTTTTCCCTGGAGCACTAAGGTGAATTCGGTTGATACCGTAACCAGTGTATTCCTATGACTCAAGGCCGCTAATTCCTGGGAGCGGGAAAATGTGGAAAGTCAGGCCAGGTAAACAGTGTCCTCTACCGTATCCAGTGCTTCTGTGACTGCACTGCTAGCTTTGGTGGGGCGAGGTAAGCCAGTGCTATGAGGGCGTGTTGGAGACGGAACTGTGGCACGTGTCCGCGTGTGTACTGCAGCCCACAGCCACACACACAACGCTACAAGTGGGATGGAAAATACAAAGATGTCCACAGTCTCTTCGGATAATACATTTGATACGTGAAAAAGAGGTCTGCTTTCTCTGCCGTGATTTATAATAATGTGCCTGCCCACGTGATCTGAATCCCTCCACCTGCACTAAGTACTGTTTCCCTCCACCTCCTGATTAAGGGAGGGACCCTGCATGCAGGAATTAATGAAGATCCTGGCACTGGAGACCCTGTTACAAAGATTATAAAGACACATTATTAATCTTTTATGTTGATCTCCTTATATAACTTTTCATTCGTTGCGCGACATACTTCCTTACATGACCCTTTAAGTTGGTAAGTGGAGCGTGACTTGGAATACAAATCCCAGAGTCCTTCTGAATGTGGTCGTGGTCTGTCTAGAATTCGCAGATTTCCAGCAGCTGGCTGCATCTGGGGTAGGATTCCGAGTGTCTTTCAGACCCAGTAGGTTCTGCAATATTCCTTAATAGTTCAGTCTGTCTTAAAAACCTGTCTTGTAGATTCACCTCTGGCAGGTGTCAGATCGTTTCTTCCATCTATAACATCAAAACGATTGTCCTTTAAAGAAAACAGTTCGCATTTTACCTTTACTTTGAAAAGCTCAGTATTGGGTGAAGCTCATGTTATCGTCTTTGATGGCTGCAGTGAATCACCCCGTCACTGCGTCAGCGTGAAGGTCCTGGAGCTCTGATGCCTCCTCTGCTCGTGGCAGCTGCTAACTGGTGCTCCGTGGCCTCACCGTGGTCAGGAGACCCACCCAATGTGCTGTCTAAATCCGGGTCCTACTGGGTCACTCGTCACTGCTGAGAAGGTAAAGCCAGGTTCTCACAAGCCGCCCCCGGCCGGCAGCTCACAGTTGCACACTCTGTCTCCGCTCCTCCCTCTTCCCACAGCGGGCACGTTGGCCTCCAGGACTCTTTGGGCGATGTGGGCACATCTGTCATCTTTAGGTGGTAATCATATATGCTCAGCAATAGTCTATTCTTCTAGGGAAATTATATTTCTCATAAAAGAGCTGATGAGATTATACAGTGACTGTAAGATGTATTGTGTCGATGTAGCGACTCCCCATGACGAGGCTAACCATTATACACTAACAAGGACTGACAGAAATTAAAAATTAAAAACCAGGAATGGGAAAAGTCCCAAGCAAGAAAGATTACGATAACAAAAGACACGTTGCTCCGAATCTCCCCTCCACGTCTTCCTTTCCTTCAAGACCACACTTATTCCACGTTTCTCGCCACTTTCTGAAGCAGTTCTGGGGGTCTTATTTGCTCAGTGTCTTTGTGGAAGCTGGCAGAAGATGGTGAATGCTGCCGCCCAGGGCTGTCCAGTGGAGGCAGGGCCCGGAAACGTGGTTCTCTGTCCTCATCCACAGTATTCAGCAGATGTGGCACCATATGTGACGTCGGTGGACTGTGGGAAAATCCTCATCCTCCATTGCTACCAGGGCTGCAAGCTGGGCACCTCCTGGAGCTGGAGACGGGCAGCTTGGGATGAGGCCAGGAGGTGTTGGGATGGCAGGAGGCCCTCAGGAGAGGGGCACGGAGCTTCCCCGTGGGCAGATCTCGGGGCGGTGCAGAGGCAGCAAGATCCATTCGAGGAAAGCTCCCCGCAGGCAGAAGCGCCGGAAGCTTCTCCGGGGAAAGGGAGACGCCAGGCCAGCCGGGAGCGAGGGGCTCAGCGGTTCCTGCGGGCCGAGCGCGCTCATGTGGCCACGTAGAGCCAGTTCAGCACGTCCGATGGCCTTGTCGGCTCTGCCTGTCAGCGGTCACCCTCGCAGAGCGGCCGGACTTATTTTTATCTCCATTGTTTCATTTATTTTGTATACTTTCAAGCGTTACATAAATGATATGGTAGAATATACAGTCCTGTGGGTTGTTTTCTCGTTGTCGGTTGTGTGTGTAGAACGACCTGGGTTTCCATCAAGCCGGGCAGGGTACATGCTGATAATCTCAGTGCTCTGGGAAGTCGAGGCAGAAAGATTGCAAAGGCGCAGTCTGGGTAGCTGAGCTACTCTGAGACTTTATCTCAAATAAAAAAATCAAAAAGGGCTAGGGCTGCAGCTCAGTGTGGAGTTCGGTGTGAAGGTTCTAGGTTCTGTACCCAGCACCAGTTAAAAAAAAAAAAAAAGCAGACATAGGAAAGCAACAGAGAGAACAGGGACAGGTGACTGGGGGCCAGCGGCAGACTGCTCTATGATACCCTTTTGTTTTGAAGTAAATAATTGCAAGACTTTGAAAAATTAAGTTCCCAATATCTTCTACCCATTTCTCCTCACCATAATAGGATAACAGTATTACTCAGTAAAAGTCAGGACACTCCTGTTAGTTTTACATGTACTCAGTGGTCTGCTCCTGTTTAGTCCTTAAAGAGTTCCCATATTACAGTTTCTAGGGGCAAATTGAAACGTACTTGAAAGTTAAAATGCTGCAGATTGAAACTAATAACAAAAACCTAGCAGTTCAGATTTAGAGTGAACCAGTTAGAATTCAAAATAAAATTTGTATTCTTCTAGCACACACTTACTGGATACTTCTTGGAAGATGTCGTGTAAAGTGGCAGTTATAGAACTCTTCTAAAAGCTGACTGGTACTATATATTTAAAAAGCTTGGTTACTTTTATATATAATCTATATTATTATATGAACTGTTTACTATTTACTAAAAGTGCCTAGGAAAGTTGATATAATAATGGGATAATTTCTGGGTTTGCTTCTACATTAAGCCAAAGGTATGGCATGACTGTTATTTGTAAAGTTCTCATATCATCTTGAGTTGACCGTTGATCTGTTTCAGGCCTTTCAGGAGCATGTGTGTTTCCTGCAGATCAGAGAATGGAGTTGATTTTTGCGGTAATCAGGGTGGCTAGGGGAAGGTTCTCCGGACAAAGCTGCTTCTGAGCAGACTGAAGCTATCTTCCATTTTCACAGATGTCCCCTTTCTCTCTAGTAAACTATTCCGGCCGTTTCCCGAGTGTGAGTGAGCTCTGACTCTCCTTCCCAGGGGTCCCGCTGCTGTCCCAGGCACCACCGAGAGCCCTAAGGACGCGGATGTTGAAAAAGAGCAGAGGAGGGTGTTTGAAGGAAGGACCGGAGGAGACGTCCTGGTCTTGCACAGCCTCAGCAAGAGTTACCGAAGCTTTTTCAGGAAGATCCCAGCGGTGCAAGATATTAGTTTGGGCATCCCCAGAGGAGAGGTAATGGCGCTTTTCTCCTTCACTCTTTTCTGTTGTGAGTTTGTGTAGCTCTAATGGCTCGTGCGCTGGTGCTGTGCTCAGAATACGTGAATCCCCAGCCTTCAAGTTTCAGGAATCCCCATACTTGTGGAAGCAAAACTAAAGAGAACGGTTGCTGACTTCTTGCAACACGAAACCTTGACTGATGGACTGTACAGGATTTCTTCTTTTATGAGTATTAAAAATTCATGGAATTGGAGAGTTTTAGGACTAGTTTGGGCTACGGGATGACCTTTCACTGCGTGCCACACTGGACGAGTGAAGTTAATTAAGGAAGCCGTTGACTTCTCCGGGTACCTAGTGAAGCCCGTCTGGTGACCTCTGCTGTTGGGGGTTAAATCACACACACCAGAGCCGTAGCTGAGAGCGTTTTCCTGGCAGCATGGCATTAATTCTCGTCGAAATCTTTAATCAGAACTGACAGAAGCCATATAAATTGTTCCTGATTTGTACTTATGCATAAAGAGAAATCAATTCTGGAAATGATTACCTTTAATGAACTGTTCAAAATAAAAGAGCACCTTGTGTGCTTATTGTTCCAACTCCCGAGAAATCCAGAGTGGGTTACAGGCCTGCCTGTGAGCGGGGAGGGGCTGTTTCTGGCAGTTTTCTGAAGCCAGGTGAAGCCGAGATACAAATCTGAAGCAACCGAGCAGCAGCCTTACACTCGGGACTATGATATCCAGCAAAACATGACAAAAATGCTAAAGAGAATGTTTTTATAATCGCTTTTGCTAAGGCAGAAGCCAGCCTCTTAAGAGATGGATCTGCAATCTTAACTACCTTACTAGCTTTCTTGTCCTTGCTTCAGAATCGATTAAACCCAGTTTTGCAGCTACTCTTGCCTTAGCGTAAGCTGAGGAGCAAGAGGGGAAGCACTTGTGCTGCCCCACAGACTGATTTGCCTGTGTGAGGGAGCCCAGGTGCTACTCCAGTGTGGGTTCCGGGTTAGCTTTTCATTTCCGGAACAAGATGGTGGAGATAACACACTTACAGAGAGAGAGGCTCCCTTAGGGCTGCAGCTTGGGAAGCTCCAGCCATGATGCTCTGACCTCTGCTCTGAGTTCCCAGGGACCCCATTCCTTGGGGGCGATGTGCCTGGTGGAAGAAACCCATTTATTTAATGGATGGGTATTAGAGAGAAAGAGGAAGAGGCGGGCGGGTCCCTTAGTCCCCTTCAAAGTCACACCCCCATGACCAGAGTCCCCCTTGACCTCCTCGAGCCTCCGTACCTCCCAGCAGTGCCTGAAACAAGGACCAGCCCTTCAACACGTGGGCCTTTTGGGCCATTTGAGATCCCAAGTATAACAGGTTCCTTCTCTGAGCCTTTATGAACATCACAGTTTATCACCCAGATGGGAAGAATTTCACAAGAGCTGCAGAAAATATAAAGATGATGGCAGTATGTCCTTGTCCCTCCAGGACCCAGTAATTGGGAGGAAACAAAAGATCATAAACGCGTGATGTTACACAAGAGCATGAGCCTTGTCCTAAGGCAGGGCACGGATGAGGCGCTAGTGGGGTGTCATCTTCATCGCGTTGTGTCTTCGAGGCTCAGGATGGGGGAGGCAGGTGTGTGCGGAAGGAGGGCTGTGCTGGGGGCTGTGGCTCATGGGTGTGCCCTGGGGATGCAGTTCAGCTGTTGCCGGAAAGCAGAGACCCGAAGAGGCCCAGTGTGCGAAGGGCTCATAGTTCAGAATGGGAAATAGCGGGGGACGTTGGGGCCACCCTGCCACCGAAGCAGACGGCAGAGTGGGGATTGGTGGTCTCCAGGGTGCGTAAAGCTGGGTGTGACCTGACGGCAAAGTAATTCAAGGAACTGTCACTTTCCAGGATGCGGGGAGCCAGGAAGCCAGTTTCCGTCTGTAGAAGCAGCCACCATGCGTCAGGAAACGGGGCTGTCAGGACAGGCCTGGCAAAGTGCAGAGTCAGGGGCCTCCAGGCGAGTCTCAGGGACAGCCGAGGAGGGACCGCGGAGGGCACTGGGCACGGGGCACATGGGGGCGGCCGACAGAGGCTTCTCACCGTCGGGACTCACCGCGGCTCTGAGCTCGGGGACTTTCCAGGCCCCACAGTGGGAGAGGCAGAGCTACAGCGGGCAATGGACATCGTATCCCGACTGTCCGCGCACGAGTTTAAGCAAGATGAGTGCTTAAGGTTTAAAAAAATAATTGTAGTGGGCCGGAGGGTTAGCTCAGTGGTTCCGGCGCCTGCCTCGCAAGCGCAAGGTCCTGAGTTCGATCCCGGTAACCACATACAATGCTGGGCGTGGAGACTCACGCCCACCAGCCATCAATACCACATACCACAGTGCCGGGTGTGGTGGCTCACGCCTGTCATCCCAGCACTCGGGAGGCAGAGGCAGGAGGATTGCTGAGTTCGAGGCTTGCCTGGACTACATAGTGAGCTCAGGGCCAGCCTGAACTACAAAGCGAGACCCTGTCTCAAAAAAAAAAGATTGTAGTGAAGGTTGCATGGCCATAAATCTCCCTCAGAGTCTTCCTCCTCCCCGGGAACACACTCACCCCGTCTTCCTCGCCGCTTTCTGAAGCAGCGCCGGAGGCTTCTTTCCTGAATATCTCTTCCTGGCTGCGCTGATATCCCGAAGTGATTTAAAATGTCGGCAGCCGTTTGTGTCACCCAGAAACGTGAGCTGCCCCCTCCCCGCACTCCCTGGGTCTGGCGTGGTACACCTCGGGCCTGCGCCAAAGTCCGAGCGGCCGTGACAGGCCCGTGTCCGGAATCACTGCGCGACAGCGAGGCCGCGTGACCGCTCGGGACCCTCAGCGAGGAGGGGCTGGGCCGCTGCAGGGCGCGCGGGCCGACGGCGTGTGTGGGGAGCAGGGGGCGTGCTTGGAGGGGAATTCATGCCCGTGTGCTTTTCACCGTAATACATTTAAAATCTGGTCACACCTCAGACACAAAGAGTAGATGGGATGTTTTAAAAAGTGCTTTCAAAATAGATGAAATTGGGAGGATCTCATTGCTCCAAGGATGTGACACGTAAAAAACTGTTCTCTTTGCATAATTTGGGAAGGTTGGCGTTTGTTTCTCATTTTCTTGACTTTGTCCTACATAAACGTACTTGTCTATGAATTAATCCTGGAATTTTATTCAGCTCAAGAGGACGATTGGGAAAGTACTCTGAAATCCGTAGCGCTGTGTACAGTGGCGTGATTTTAAAGTCACAAGACGGCGCACACCGAGGCTCGTGTCTCGGAGTGGGCTGAGAGCGAGCGCCGCCGGGGCACGGCGCTCCTCCGTCGAGCGCGCTCTGCGTGTGGCATCATCTCACTGTGTTTATTCCTTCTCAGTGCTTCGGGCTCCTGGGGGTGAACGGAGCGGGGAAGAGCACAACGTTCAAAATGCTGAACGGCGACACCTCCCCGAGCTCAGGCCGCGCCGCCGTGCGGACGCCCGCGGGGTAAGTGCCAGACACTCACTTTTGCGTCCTCCTGGAATGATGCCCGGCTCAGGGCGCCTGCGTCCCTTACCTCTTGGCAATGAAGTCCGGAGCGTCCTTTTCCTCCGATCTCCCCCGCGGTTCCCGCTTCCGGGGCGTGAACCACTGGATCTCCGGCCCCATCGCCGGAGCCGAGGGCCGCGAAGCTGTGTCCCAGAGGGCTGAGCGGGGTCCCCGGGGCACCCCAGCGCACGGTGGAGAGACGGTGGGAAACTCGGGCGAACAGGAGACAGCCGGGGCGGGTCTTCCTGCCCCTCCTGTGGGTGAGGCTGCCGGGTGCCCACCAGCGAGTCTGGTCCCGAAGGACCGCAGGACTCACGGCCGCCGGACTCCCCTTTCCGGCCGTCATGGCTGTGTTGGGCTGGGCGCAGCACCCACACTCAGCACCCAGACAGCTGTGTGTGTAGGAGCAGAGAGGACATTCCTTCCTTTCACGCTACAGATACGTGTTTTGCTCTCCCAGCGCGCATGCACGAGTGCACACACACACACACACACGCACAGAGGCACGCACACCAGTGGCATTCCTGGGTGTGACTCTTAAGCCCGCTCTTGCACTCCTGCTTCCCGCAGCCCAGGACTCTGAGGTCCCTTCTGGGCCTTAGGAGTTTCCCCTGGGGACAGGGCCCTGGGAGTTTCTTCTCTTCCGCGGGAGGGCGTCTCTTTGTGTCCCCTGCTCTTAGCCAACCACCACATGTCTCCTTTCTGTAAGGAGATTCCCAGCTGTGAAGCTCTGAGGTCAGATCTGCGGCTTGGCCGTGGCGCACGTTTGCCCCGATGGGCAGCTTGACGCGGCACGCGGCATCCTCCACCTTTGGCTTCGCAGCTGCCTTCGCTGGCAGCGCCCTTCCAGATGTCCTCATCGTCCACTGGCTTGAGCACCGTGGACAAGGCCCCGGACACAACTCTCTCCGCTGTAGCTGAACTCACCGCACCTCGGTGACCCGCGCCGGACTCTGTCCGTGGAGCCGCCTGATGAAAGCGGCGTGTTTCTGTGTGAAGCCTCTGAAGGTCACGACCATGGCGGGCTTCCGCGTTCTCAGGACCTTATTTGCTCTCAGGGTCTGTTTACTGGGAATGAGAATTGCTCCTAAGGAGATTTGGAGAATGTTGCTCTGGATTTACATTTGTATGTGTGTGAGTTCAAATACAGTAACTGGAAAAAAAAGTTTAGAAATAGAATCCCTCAGGAATGATGAGGTCATTCTTCAAATCAGCAAATATTTATTATGTGTCTTCGACGCATCAGGCATCAGATGGACACAAAAGTCTCCTTAATGCTGCAACCCATTGTCGGTCTTTGCACAATCCCTGCCAATCTGATTTAAATATGCAGATGTATCTGTTTAACTCTGATTTTATCTTTTATCTGTGTGCATTCCTGTGTGTCAATGTTAAGTATTGGTACAGTAAGAGATATGTACATTTGAAGTATAGATGGAGATGATACAGATTGTCTTTGCTGTGTCACTAATATGCTTTACTCTGGAAGTGGTTTTATAATCCTCTTCAGTGATCGTGATTAGACAGTTCGTGTTTGGTGAGCTGGTGGGTGTCACAGCTGCCTGTCCTTTTGCTTCCCAAGTCATCGATGATCTGAGGCTTTGGGCTATTTCCGCTTCCTGTCTGCTGATCTCAATTCCAGCCCTTGGTCCTTGGTCCCCAGTGTCACACTCTGTTGCTCATTAATCTCAGCGTTCTATTTTTTCACAGAGACAAATCTTTTGCTTGGTTTACGTGTTATAAACATTTTTTTCAGTGGAGCCTTTTAAATTTGCTTTAAAGATTTGTATGTTCAGAAATTCTGTGGATACCAACTTTGTTTTGTTCTCTTTTTATTCATTACTTTTTGAAACTTAAGAAATGTTTCTCTTTCTGAGATCATAAAGCTGTTCTCCATATTTTCTTTTCCAAAGATTTGTGGTTTTTAATATTCAGGTGGTTAATTCACATGGAGTTTGCATTTGCGTATGTTATGTAGTAGAAACAGAATTATTTTCTGTCCAAATAACATCTAAAACATTTTCAAAACAACGCATCTTTATGGACCATACAGAAGCAGCTCCTCTGTGAGATACCAAGTCCTCCTACGTGCTGTGTGTTTGGCCTGAGTTCTTCCAGTTTCATGACTCATCCTAGTGTCTGAGACACAGAGAACCCCCTGCTCCTCAGCTCTTACGTGGGTTCTTGGTAAGAGCCAAGTTAACGCAAGGTAGGTTGATATAAGAAAAACACACAAGTTTTATTAAACTTAAGTGCACCTAAGGCTTTTCAGAAAGGTGTAAGGTCTGAAGAAAGAGCCAAAGAAGTTCCTACACTCTTCAGATGAACAGGGGTAAATTTGTGAATAGAGGAAGGGACAAAGGGGTCTCTGTCCTCGGCTAGGCGGTCGTGGAGAGGTCACGAGAGGCACAGCGGCTTGAGCAGCCCAGTGGAAAGGGAGGGAAACAGACCTGCACCTGCTTAGTCAGGCCGGTCACAGGCTCCAGTTTTTCTTCCTGCCTGATACAGGGAAGACATCTCCGTGCTCCGTGCAAGCCAAGGCGGCCAGGTGCAGTTCTGCGTGTGAGTTCAGCACGAAATAATCAAGGCGCCGGTGCTGCACTTCGCGGGATGGTGGGTCCTTAACTCCTCCGCAGACGGCATTGCTCGTCTGTCTTCCTAGTTCAGTTTTACCACTGCTTAGAATATTCGGTGGGGGCGGGGGGAGCTTTATTATTATTTATTATTTTAAGAACATTTTATCAGGTGGCATAAAAAGTCATCATCTTTTTATTTTGCAAAAGTCAATGTTTGGACTGGTTCTCATAACATACCACAATTTCAGGAGCTAAAACATCTTTGTGATATTTTGTCTACTTTGTCTTTGATGATGACACGCATGGACATTTATTGGGAGCACTTCAGGGGTATCACTCAAGTGTGAGGTTTGTTTTATAAAATCCTATGCCTGTCCGGTTGAATTTAATTTCATCAGGAGGTCTTATTTATTCATTTCTTTGTTTTACTTTCTTCTGCTAGATACTCTTGTGGCCTGGGATGTTTCTATCTTCTGTTGCGAGTGAGTTTATGTGTTTATGCCCTTGTGCGCCCTGCCCCTGTGTCACTTTCTGTCTCCGTGTTTTTGTGACATCTTTGACTGCTCCTTCCCTGGACCCGCAGTTCCTCTGTGGACCCCTGGGGTCCTCATCTCCCAGTTCTGCAGAGAATATCCTACTTCCTGTCCCTGTAGCATGGTCCTGGTTGTCACTGCTGGTCCAGCCTGGGGGATGAGCAACTTCCTATTAGGCTTGGGCGTTTTTCTCAGCCTGTCTTTATGGGACGGGGGCTGCGCCTGAACCCCACTTCCAGGTAAGCACAGGTGGACTTGTGTTCGGTCCCCTTCCCCACACTGCAGTCACGAAGGGCTCTTGGGTGCCGCTTACATCAGCTGTCTGCAGGCAAAGAATGCAGCTGCACTTTCACAGTCCACATCAGTAGATCTCAGCTATTTTGGCATCAAGAATTGGTTTCATGGAAGACAACTTTTCCACGGAATGATTCAAATGCTGTGTGTTTATTACACACTTTATTTCCCTCATCATTCCACTGTAAATATAATGAAATAATTACAGATCTCACCACACTGGAGAGCTAATAACCACTCATAATAACCATAAACTGCTTCTTCTTCTCTTTCTTCCTCTTCTCCTCCCCCCCTTCTTCTTCTTTCTTCTTCTTCTTCTTTTTAGACAGCATCTTGCTTTGTAGTTCAGGCTGTCCCTGAGCTCACTGTAGCCCAGGCAAGCCTCGAACTCAGCAATCCTCCTGCCTCTGCCTCCCGAGTGCTGGGATGACAGGTGTGACCCACCATGACCAGCACTGTGGTATGCGGTGTTGATTGCTGGTGGGCATAAGCCACCACGCCCAGCATTGTATGTGGTTACCGGGGATCGAACTCAGGACTTTGCGCTTGCGAGGCAGGCGCCAGAACCACTGAGCTAAATCTCCAGCCCCTAGAACCATTTATTTTTGAGAATTACAAATATAACTTATTTGTTGCGTGAATATTTGAAGCTGAGGGGTGTGAAGCTAGTTGTGGGTACACTTAATCTGAAAGGGAAGGGTGCTACACAACATTGCATCTCTTTGGTGCTGTGCTGTTGATTTTTCCCTACAGTCACAGAAGTAAGAAATATGGTATTTTTGCCGGGTGTGGTGGCTCACGCCTGTCATCCCAGCACTCGGGAGGCAGAGACAGGAGGATTGCTGAGTTCGAGGCTTGCCTGGGCTCCATAGTGAGCTCAGGCCCAGCCTGAACTACAAAGCGAGACCCTGTCTCAAAAAAAAAAAATATGGTATTTTTGTTGATCATGACAATATTTCCTTTTTATTTTATTCTAACTTCTCTGTTTGTACATATGGACAAAAGAGTCAGAATTTATAAAAGGATACAGGATAACGCTTCATTATATTTTATCCATGACAGACTTTCTCTTTTATTATTCTGTTCCATCATTTGTAAAATAATTGGAAAATGAAATTCAAATAACTGCTCTTGAAAGAAAGAATAGATTTGCATCCACATAATGGTCTGCAAGTCCCTTATTATGCTACATATCTGTGTAATTAGTTTAATTATAACTAAATCACACTTGCATTAATTATATTTTTAACCTTGATTATTTGTAATGTTAATTGCACATTGGTATTCAAGGAATTAAATAGGTAATTAGAAGCACAATGGAATTTTTAACTACTTAGAGAGTTGGAATACACCTTTTTGTCCATGAGGCTTATAATTGATTGCTACCTAATTGAAATACATTGACTCAGTCATTCATTATATTGAGGTTTACTTTGCTTTTTTTTCTGTGAGGTTATATAATCTGAAACAGTGTGCTTTCTGTTTTCTCCTTTACCTTGTTAATTTCCATGAATGCTTATTCTCAGACTTGAGAACATATATGCACACGTCTGTATACACATATGGGTGCAGATGTCTACATATTTGTATGTATATGTAGACATCACACACACACACACACACATATATATATATGTATCAGTATGCATCATTATGTCTATATAATAACTCATTTCAAGACAGATGACAATTGAATTTAGTTTAGAATATCACATCAGCTCTTGGTGCGATGTCATGGTCACACAGAGATGAAAGCACTTGTGTGCTTACTTGGCCAGCACACGTTAGCATCTGGATTTGGGGCACTGCTGGTCAGAACACACTTCCTGATCTGCCACAGCTACCACTGCCCTCTAGCTAGTGCCTCAGTTGTTGTCACTGTCAAGTCCCGACGTCAGTGCAGCGTGTAGCCCTGGGTAAAATAAATCCTAGTAACAACAGTCATGACTTACTGCGACTCTTATTCCTTAAGCATTAAGTCAGGGGCTTGACATTCTAGATCTGTCTAATAATTATAACGACATTGGAAAGTGGGTGTGCATTATCCTCATTTCACTGACAAGGAACTACAGTTTAAAAAAATTAAATGTCTTGGCAGAAGTCAAAATTCTGTAAAGTCGCGGAGGATTTTTGACGCCCTTATCAGAGCCCCCAGAGTAGCCGCGTTGTACAAGAGAATGTCAGATACGAGAAAAGAGAGCAGCAAAGATGAAAATAGGTCTTTTTAAGCAAGTTGACAGATAATACGGACATATTACAGGGCAATACATATTTCTGTTACAGATGCTATTATGATTATCTTTCCTTAAAAATTTAAATACTCAGAAGCTAGGTTAAATGAAAGATTTAGCACGTTATTACAGTGACATTAAAGAAGTATAATACACGTGGAGAATGAGATTACAGTCATCAGTCCAGGGAATGAGGTGTGGAGATCCTCGACAAAACCCTCCTTATTTATCTGTGAAGTTCTGCGGTCATTTCCATTAGAACAAGCAGCAAAAATGTCAGCAGAAATGTACACCAGATGTATTTACATTTGCTCTGGAATTTCTGTTCCTGATAAAAGATTTCAAAATAGTATGAGCATATATATGGCCACTGATATATTTATCATATGATATACTCAAAATTCGGAAGCAAATCAAATAAGGGCTAAAAGAAACGGAGGTGGTCAGGCAAAAATACATAAACACACTCAAATAAAGAGTTGTCCTGAGTGATCGCAGTACTAGTTAAGAGGCACAAGGGACACACAGCAGCCGTACAGAGATGGCTAAAGTACTTGTATGTAGCACCCTGTACATGTATGGTCTTCTGGGCTCAGATCCGGACCGTGTTGCTTTGGGGTAGCAGGCGTGGCTGAAGAGGGGTGGTGTAGATGCCACGAGGTGAATGGAAAAGCCGAATTGTCTTATGTCACTCTCATGCACCAAGTTCATAAGCGTGATGTAATTTTAATTCATGCTGCAGAGGGCAGGAGGAGGCTTAACAGAGAAATGGTGATGTTTATAAGAAAAAATTGAGTAGATGAGTCTAATCATGACATTTTTGAAACACAATACAGAGAATTGCTCTGAGGTTTTTCGGGGCACTATACTGATTCTGTAACAAAGTAGTGCCTTTCTTTTTTAGCAGCTTAATTGGTGGGACAAAAAAGAGAGGCAATAGATAAAAACGTAGGGGTTACAGTACATGGAGATTTCACATTCGTTCAGAAGGCAAAGGAAGACCAGGTTGTCCGAGTTTACTGAGACCAGTGTTTACCGTGACCCAAGGAAAAATGGAAACAATGCAAATGCATATGAATAATGTTTATTCAATGAGGTCATTCTTCATAAATATTCAATTAGTATGACATTCATAGCACATAGTGACTGTATTTAAAGGTGAGTTTGAAAATTTTTTGACATGTGAAAATATTAAAATTTAAAAATAATAACAAGCATTAAATAAGGTAATGCCACACTAGATAAAATATCTAGTCCGTATAGTGATGATGAAAAGGCAGTCACAGTAAAAGGGCAAAAGAACAAGAGTTTTAACATAATATGAAAACACGTGTCTAATAAATATTTAAGAATAACTGTCACTGCTGATACAGAACCGCAAGCCAAGCAACAAAGGTAAATATTTTCATTTATCATTATAATGATTTAAAAGGTGGTGCCGCATCTCAAGAAGATAAATAGTTACCATTGTTTGTGTCCCTTTCTAACACAGATGATGATAATTTTACCAGAGTTCAGCTTGGCGGTATATTGTAAAGAGTGTTTGAACTAGTAATTGTCCTTGCAGGAATTAATGCCCAGGAAAATAACAGAGGCTTGAACAATGGCTTTAGTGAAAAATCTATTAATTCTGATCTTATTTTATAGCAGCAGAAAGTAGTACAGTATTGGCTTTTACAACATACCTAATGATTACCTTGGTTACAGAATTTGCTACAGAATTTTAAAACTGACATTTAATGAGTTAAGGCAGAAGACCAGGATAACCTGAAAATGTGGCTCTTAGTAGATAAAAATTAGCCAACGCTATTGCATGAGCGCATCTCTGAGTCCCCAAGAAAGAGGGGGAAGCCCGGGTCCCCATGGAAGAGGCCAGCGGAGCACACAGCTGCTGTGGCCGCAGAGGGCAACGTGGAGCTGACAGGCTGATGCCGCGTAGGAAGCTGGGGTCCCGGAAGGGCCGTGTCTGCACCGGAGGGGAGCGCCTGAGCGTCCCACTGGCTGTGACCCGCCTCCGCGGGCGTACACGAGGGACAGTCACACGTCAGGAGTGCTACTCCCAGCCTTGGGCTGCATATTTTCCGTTAGCGTTTCTGAGGCTTGATACATCTTAACGTTTGCATCTGGGATAGGTTTTGTTTTTATGTGGCAGCTTTGGTATCCTTCCTTCCTTCCTTCCTTC